>JZKD02S0923493.1:0-13904 GCA_000966675.3 Picea glauca | reverse complement strand
GCCTTGCCTCTTATTTATACTCTCCAAGTAGCTTCCTTAAAAACATCTTCTAGGTCACTTGGCCCACTTTCGTTATTTTAGGGTTAACCCACTTCTAATTTCTCCATTAAATTTACTATTGAAATAATTTATTTTATATTCACTTTGAATTATAATAAATGCATCACTTCACTTTATTATTTACCTTTTAAAATCTCTTAAACCACTTTGACTACTTTGACCTTTTGGGGCTTCTATATGACATATGAGGATCCTCCAACTTCGTAAGGCCATAACTCTCAAACCATGAGGAGTTATGTGACATTCCACATACCACCAGAAATGGAATGACATGTACTGTTCATATAGAATAGTATTACCTTAAAATATAGCAAAAATCATATTGTTATCCATCAAACAAACTTGGGTTCATTACCCAAACCTGGGTTCTCCAACCTCACATGGTCATAACTCTCTAACCGTGAGGAGTTATGTGACGTTCTAGATACCATCGGAAATGGCATGACAAGAAATATCCATATAGGATAGTTTCCCTGAAAAATTCATTGTCCTTCATCTCATTATTCCACAATTAAGCATGGGTTCTCTTACTCAGCAAAGCGTCTTCCCGTGAGGGATTTCACTATAAGGGGACCACTTTGGAGTTCATCCATATTTACTTCTTATCAACCATGAAAAAGAAATAATGATTCATATTTAAATCAAAAAATATTGGGTACATTACCCAAACCTTTGTGCTACAGGGCTTTCTTCAAGGGTTGACATCAATGACAACCAACTTTAATCAACAATTTTAGCTTTGGTTCTCTAGGTGAGTGTCTAGTGGTTGGCTTTCTCAACGACATCTTACCTGCATCTATACCATAGTTTAGATATTGTTCAAGAAAATTGGGTGTGCATATATAAATTATAACCAACCAATTGATAGACTTGGATACATACTTATGAATCTTGTTAAAATTGGTTTTGATAATCAAAAGGGTCAGTACAATATTGAGTCGCTCGCTCTGCTCCTTCAAAAGCTCTAAAATTCACTTACGCATAGAATGAAATTGTTCATAACAGTTCTATATATTTAAACAGGGATAATATTACCATGTTATGAGTTATGAGTGAAATTTCAACATATCTGTCATCTGATCTTCAGAGGTGTTTAAACTTAAATTCATCATGGGTTGACAGCGGAGGCGTGGGTGGTAATGTGGTCTATCGGCGATTTCAAAATGTTGTTGTCTAATTGGTGCACGGGGTACAAACAAATACTGGATCGGGAATTAAATATTTCCTTAAATGTCCAAAATCCAATCGTATCTAATGTTGAAAACTCCCCATCGTTTCGCTCCTTTAGTTGGTGGATCGGGGGTCGGGATTGTTTTGTGCACATTTTTGTTGATATCCTACTGCAAAAGCTCTAACACAGATCGATCTTTCCATATAGCAATGATGTGGAAAATTTGACTCAGAGGTGTGACTAGGACATAGGGAACCAAAAATGACTTGGGATAAACTAGACCGTATGACCCTCTTACCTAGTAAAGACACGTGGCATTCGAGACTAGTAAATTAATTTGCCCATTTTAATCAAAGTCGGGACTTTATTTAATCCATTCGTTCTAAAACCAAATCCTAAATTTTTGACACCAAAAGGTGTCAAGGATCGGCGGTCGGTGATAAACCTACCGAAGTGTTCTCGGATAGACTCCCTTGAAAAAGTCTCGATGCCGAAAATGCATCGGGGATCAGCGATCAGAGATAACTTTATCGTGGTCAAAATGTTCATTGTGACCCTTCTAGATTTCCCTGATCTCGATAAAACACGTCGGCATAGGCTATCTCTTGAAACTTTATGTGAATAACTTATGAAAACCAAAACTGCCTTCTATCGATGTTGATGATAATCGGCGATTGACAACTGTTGTTTTTGTGTGGTTCCTTTACTTACTTGAATTATTTCCGATGTCGAACCTGAGCACGTTAGGTGCAGTGTTTAGCTGTTGAATCTTAATTCAGGTGTTAAGGTCTTTTAGACATGAGGTTTCATAAGTTCAAACAAACCCAAATAGGTGATAAGATTCATGAAAACAAACAAAGATAAAACATTTTTCAAAATGAAGTTGAGTCAGACAGTGCAGAAAACAAGTGGTACCCAAAAAGTGACAAAATTTGATAATTATTTTAGGGTGTGTTGAGTGCTCAACAGGTGGTTAAGCCTCCAAATCCTATAGGATGAGGGTTTTCCATGGAGAAGAGGAGGAATATTTGGATATCAAACTTATCATGTTGGGAGGATCATGCAAGGGCTAGACGAGGAGGACTTGGAAGGGTTGTTGCAACACCATCCATGATTGTAAATAGCTCTTTAAAGTTCTCATCAATATTACTTGGAATATTCCCTTAAAGATTGTATTGTTGCATATGATTGTCTATCTTGGTAGATAAATTTGATTAGTCTAATCTTGTAGAGTAGAGTAGAAGTTCTTTATCTCTTTTTTGTCCATTGCATTGCAGGTATTGAGTGGTGTTGAAGAGTTTCGAGATAAAGCTTATATTGGAGGCAGCAAGGACAAACCACAGAATAAGGTGCATCACACTTTCTTCCTTCTCTTTCTCTTTCTGATTAGGTAATTGAATTCATAGGGATATTAGTGTCCATTTGTATGTTTTTTTATGGGTATTAGTGGTCTAGAATCCAAGGGAGAATTCACATGTACACAGGGGAATTATTCCATAATAGAAATTGGCGACTCCACTGGGGAAGGACATTGACTTGTATTTCCTTGGATCGTCTCTGCCTTTTTCCCACTTTTAGACCATTTTTATTGTTTGTTTCTAATCTATTTGTCTTTCTCTCCTTCTCATTGAAAATTTCACAAAATTCTACGAGTTATGGGTCAATTTTTCTGAGTTTTAAGCCTTTGTTCTAAGTTTATGGGAATGGAAGCGCTCCTCTATAGTGTATATCAGAGAACTGATATACAATCAAAGCTCCCATGTAGTGTATATCAGAGCTCTACATCTCTTTGTTCCCTTGGAAATAGGAGCGCTAGTCTCATTTTCTGGTGATTCCTGCCCTTTTCTGCTTAGTTTTTCTTAGTCTAATATTGTTGATATTTTTGCTCAGAGAAATTTGAACATCCTTGAATTTGTTTTTCTAACAGTTAGCCATCGATAATTCATTTTTTTTATCCCTTGATTTTTCAAATGTTCTCTTAGTTGTGTTCCCCTGGGGTTAACAATCTCCCTTGGTTCTTTTTTCCTTTTGCGTTTATCTGATATTCATCTCTAAAGATTCCAGATTGCTTGACTACTTAGGACTATTCATCAACTAAGATTTGCAAAGGTTGATTGGTTTTGAGCCTTCCTGTCTTCATTTGAAACATCTCTCTTTTAGGATGATTAGGAATCTTATGAGAACCTATATTGATTTATGTTTCTTGTTGCTCATCATTTGACGATTTTCATGAGTGTTTGTTTTGCTTCTCTTTTGCATCGTTGAGTTATTGATTGAACCTTGTTTTCTTTCAGTTCTCATCACTTTGAGTGCGCTTTTTTTTATTTCTTTTTTCTTCACAGTTATTTGCATAAAACTTATATCTTTTTTCATATGAAAGTTAAACAAGTGAAAAAATTTCATATCTCCTTGCATAGTTAATCAAATGAAGAAATTTTGCATTCATTAGGAAGTTTGTTTTGGTTTATGTTTGGAAAAAGAGGTAGTTTTGCATGTGAATTTCAGTTTTTTTGCTTGGTATTTTGGCATTATATTGATCTCGAAAATTGAAAGTTGCATTGTTTTGAGTGCTTTCTTGTGATTAAGAATAATAGAACTCTTCTCCTTCCCATACGTAGAATTCATCGAAAGAAATAACTGCATATCATTCTTTTGCATTCTAGTGGATTCAAATCTCTTACACATCATCAGTTTCTTCTCTGTGAACCCTTTGAGTTAAAAGCCATTAAAATCAACCACATGCTAATAAAATGAACTCGAATATTATTTTTTTTTAGCACACCAACATTAGCTTAGAATTAGGGTCTTTGGACTAGGCGAAGTAAGTAAATTATCCAAGACTACTAAAGAGACTGTAGAACACTAAAGAGCATTTAAATTAAACTTTCCTATAAGCATATCCAGGAACCCCCTCTCACATAGGGGATAAACATAAGGTCAAGTGTGGGAGAGAAGCGGATATTACCTGTCCAAAGATTAACCAATCATAGTAGAAAGATCGTATATTGGGGGCTATTCTTGAGAAACCACTGGTTTCATTTGGTCTCGGTGCTTTGTGAAATCTGAATCCGTTCAGGGTCCTTCTGAGTCCTATCGGTCCACTTTTCTTCAGTTCTCTTGAAGCGCTTCAGACTTTAATATCATTCCCATACATCCATTCCCAACTGTCGACTGTACACCCCGGAGGCTAAATGGGAGTTCGTAACATTAGTGGCCTTTCCTAGGTATCTACAGAGGTGACTGTGGGGGGATTCCCATGGTACTTGGGGTAGACGCAATATCACACTCTCAATACTATTGGAGGCTAATATTATGAAAGTGAGGGTTTCTTACACCAAGAAGGGTTATTATGTGAAGGTCGGGGTAACTACTTCTCACTTGTTCGCTGGCGACTTGATATCCCATCTTAAGAAGATCCTTAAACATGTTTTTTCTTGGTTGATTTCTTTTAGTTTTCATAGGAGTGTGTTTCTTTGTTTTTCATAGTCATCCTTAGGATTGGATTTTTCATAGTATACAAGGTATGGAACCTGACACTCAGGAACCACAACATAATATTTCTTACAAAGCAGTGATCGTAGATCACACTTCTGAAACTGGGATCATCTCTTCTGGAAGTGGCCATCACGTTGAAGAACTAGTCCCAACCTTCGTAGAAAGCTTGGCATATTTTGTGAATCATCCATTTATTGATCTGCTTGGCCAACCTCTCTTCGATCCAACATCCACGAGATACGTTGATTCATTTTCTTCTTACTATTTACCGCCCAGTTCAACCACCACACCATCCTTTGGCACAAACCGACCGATTATTGGTTTTCTTGAACGGATTGGGAATTCATATTTTTCCACAACTCCCATAGTTGATACTGCTAGTGCTTATTCTTTACTGGAAACATCGGTAACCCAGGTGACCCTAACTCAACCACTTATGCATTCATCTCTTCTTTCATATGAGTCAGGTAATATTCTTGCTTCATTTTTTCCACACATGCATGTGCCAAGTGATTTACTTGGTTGTCCCATAGGTCAAATGGCCATAATTCAAGTCATTCACACAACTTTGGTTACACAAGATACCAAACCTTCATCTCACGCATCATGAATTAGTACTCCCTACATTGGATTTCAATCTTCAATGGGAGGCCAACCCTCAACTAGGGAAAAGCCTTCAGTTGCAGGAAAATGTTTCACTGGGGGGAAACCTACATGGCTGAAACATCAACTAAAATGGGGGAAAACCACTCCTACAGGTGCTTCTATCCATACTACCATTGGTCTGTATACTATAAATCCATATCTAGGAGTTGTGAATCCTTTGTGGACTCAACCCAATCCGACGAGAATTCATTTGCAAGGAACTATGCCCTATCAATTCGTAAACCCCACAATTCATATGCAACAATCCCTTCCACCACCATACATAGGGGGAACAATAGGCCAATCATAGTATATAGGAGGTATGTATGTTCAATCACAGTACATGGGTGGGAAAGTAGGATAAACACCTTACATAGGTGCACAACCCGGGAAACCACCTTATATGGGAGGAACATCTATTTGTGTCACCTCACCACAACTCAGATACGGTCCTAATCGTGTTCCCACACAATATGGTTTTCACCAATATCAAAAACCTAACCTAAAACTACCATTCTTGGCTACGTTTGATCTTCTATATCTATCGCATTCAACAAATGATCACATTCTTCATGTCCCATTTTGGCCCACCATCCCTGCCAAATTACCGTCCAACATTCCAAAATTTGATGAAAAACCTGGGGAAGATCCTAAAAGTCATGTTATGACATTCCACTTATGGTTTTCTTCCAAATCTTTAATGGACGATTCCATTTGTCTTAGAAATTTTTATAGAAAACTTGCAGGTGCGGCAGCAAAATGGTACATTGAATTTCCACGTAACCTTTTTTTCGACTTTAACTCTCTTTCCATGACCTTCCTAATGCATTTTCAGTTTCCTATACGGTATGCAACCGATACAGAACTTTTGAAATCTCTCTGACAATCCTCTTCTACCCACATCTATGATCATATTCATGACTGGAGACGACAGAGACGGTTTATTAAAGCTCCAATTATAGACCAACTCCTCGCCTGTTGATTTACAAAGTGTCTCTTGCCTCCCATCACCTGTGATGTTTCTATGGGAAACATAGTTATTGAGGAGAAGGAAATCAACCATGCATAGTATTTGGACTTGGTTTTTTCCCAGTCTAGCACACTCTACAATATCATCCCTAATGCTCCTTGTTCATCGAATGATCTGTCCCGACCTGCTCCAGAATCTAATTCCTTTCCAAACAACACAACCAATTCCGCTCCTACTCAAATATCCGAGGTGAATCCGGTCCAATAAAATTCATATCAACAACCAGGAGGTAAAAATAAACATAAGGTAAAATCCCAGAAACATTCTAATGAGCAGGATAATCCTAAGTCTGTTGATACTCAACCGACAAGGAAACCTAAATCTCCTTGTATTATTTGTGGAAAATACCACTACACGAAATACTTCCCTCGTCATGTGGTTGTCGCAATAAATCTGAAGGGTACCTTCCAACTAGTTCAACAACTACTTTTGGTTGCACAAAACCATGTCCCTTCACAAGGAGACGGCCCAGGTCATTCCCACCATGGGGATGCTTCCACAAGCGCCTCTAAGGTGTACATGTTTAAGATGGTTAATTTCAAAACTCATGCAAATACCTATGACACTCCTCTAGGTGATCAAACTAAAGGGAAGGTTGTCGACCAAGCTTCTAACTATACTCCTCCTCCCTCTTCCAATCCTCTACGTATTGAGAATTTGATTTCTGATGTAGTGTGTCGCTTGCCCAAGAGCATAATTTGAAAATCAACATTTAATGAAAATGCCCACGCTACCCAAAACTACAACAACATTGAAGATTTGGCACTAGCACCTTGCTCAATGTCAACCCTCAAAGTTCTAAAAAAATTTCTAATTCAACATAGAAACCTGTTGTCATCCATTAGAGCCATGGATCCTGAGGAGTCAAATATGATTACGCTTAATCTAGATTATTTTAAGGAGAGAGCCTCCCATCACTTAGCATTCCAAATTCAAGTTTTGGTTAGTGGACACACCATCCATCGTACTATTTTTGATGAGGGAGCCTCCACTTGTGTCATATCTTTGCCTTGTTTGAGAGCCCTTAGTTCTCCTACACTTACCTTGTCCCCTACCACCTTCGAAGCATTTGATGGACATGGTTTCAAACTTCATAGACTCTTGAAAAAATTTGTTGTGACTCTGAAGGGTAAAACTGTTTCGATTGATATCGAAGTCATCGATGCACCCATGTATTATAATTTTTTACTTGGTCGTAGTTGGTTCTGTGAAATTACTGTCATTTCATCTTTGGTGTTTCGTATCTTACGATTTCCCCATCAAGGAAATATTATCACTATTTACCAACTCGAGTATACAACTCCATATCTCAACAATGTCACAACAAATCATGTCCCTTTTCTAGGACATAATAATTTTGAGAGTGTATGTGTAGGTCTCCTCAAGGATTCCTCTCTCATGGGGGTTTTTCCTTTTCCTTCTCCTCCCACTGTGTAGGTTTTCACCTTAAATATGATTTCAACTTAGGTATGACAATCCTCAGATTCATCTCATTCTTTGGTAGTTCTTGGTCTCGACGAGAACAATTCATTGTCTCTGTCAAGCCCATTAAAAAATGAAACAGACCCTACTCTGTTACAATCGATTCTCACTCTGGATCAAGTACTTGAACCTTCTTTTCCTTCGCCTAATGAAAATGTTTCCATTAGTAACCAGAAACCTAAACGAGGAAAGAAGAAGAGTCACCAAAGGAAACGACACTTGGAGGGAAGATCTCCAACCTCTAGACATCATGTTGAAGAAAAACCGCCAAATTCTGCCAAAGAAGTTGGGGACAAACCACCTCTAGAGAGATACGCTGCTAGGAGTGATCCTTGTTTGAAGGTCGTTCCCATCGTAACATAGTAGTCTTTTTCTAGAATGATCCTAGGATTTTTTCTTTCTCGTGCTCGTAAATACATGAGAATAAGTTACCAAGCTTAGTGTTTTTTCTTTCTCATGCTCATAAATACGTGAGAATGTAATTGATTATACTTTTATTGCTTTTTCATACTCGTAAAGGTTATACAAAAAATGAACACCCTGGAGTCCCCTTTAAGCTCTTTTCAGACTCTCTAAACATGAAAATATTGCTGAGTAATCTTGCTTCCTTTCACACTCGTTAAAAGGTTTGAAAGGGCGTCTTTTGAGGGGTAGTTTATCTCTTTTTTGGGATCGCGAGACTAATTATGAAAAAGGAACACTCTAATAAAGAACGATTAGAAGAGTTCTTTGTCATATTGTTTTATACTTTTTTGGACCTCGGAGACTAAAAATCACAAAAAGGACAATCGTGGAGTCGCCTTCAAGTTCTTTTCAGACTCTCTAAACATGAAAAACCATCATGTTTTCCTTCTCTGGACTCGCTAAACTACACATTGAAGGACCCATATGGGAACGAACCCTTACTTCTTCCAGTTCATTAAATAAAGGAAGAGTAACTTACCGAAGGTGAGTTATATCGAGCATGTGTTACTCTCCTCGAGCTCGTTAAATGAAAAAGAGGTACTCATCTATCTAGGTGGTGGAAAAATTGAAGTAAGTGGGTCAAGTTTTTGAGAATTCTTTGTGACATGTTTTGTCTTCCTTGAACATGGCACTTGTTTGCATCACGTCTTACAGTTAGGTAATCATCTTGTCTCTGAATCATACCAATTCCATGTGTTGTGATACTTTTTCATCCATTCGAAGAGTTCTCTTATTGTCATCACCTTACATTCTTGGTACTCGTCGAGTCAATTCTTCCAAGTTAGTTTTCATGCCTCATCATGTTCAAGGGAAGTTTCACTTCAACCCATCCATATTCATTATTTTCAGTTTCAATTTTCTTTGTCAGTCCATACTCATTCGATTCACCATATTACATCACTTTCCTGTGTCATTTTTGTGTCAATGATGGGGGATACTTCAAGGCCCTCCTTCGACAAGTTTGTTCCTGTTGACTTCAACACATCATCTGGGAATTGTACTTACAAACCAGTTAGTACCTTGGGACTTGCATGCCTCAATGGAAGGCCTCCTCGCTTCTGACAATGGGTTTACATCATTGATCTCTGGTCGAATGATTTCACGAATTTTCGACCTCAAATCATTTATTCACATTTGCTACAATGTACTAGGGTAACTTGGGATTGATTGACATCATTGGTGATTTCCCTCGCACTTGTTAACCATATAAATAAATGACCTGTAATCAAGTGGTTTCTACCATGTTCCACATCAAAAAATATATTCACATGGCTAGATTTGTACCACATTGGTATTGGGACGAAGACCCTAGGATGAGCGTTCACTCTGTTATCTTCTTTTCCCAGGCTACGAAGAATATCATTTGAGCATGTTGATATATATACTATCATATAGATCCACATTGTATTGGTCCAAGGATATGTTTTATCATCTCGTAGCTCCACTGTGTATTTTTTGTGTCTACGATCAGTTCATGTCATGGAGGTATGGATCCACATTGTTTCTTTGGTGGCCATATCCTTAATCAATATTTTTGATGGATTTGCAATGTATTGGTCGGTGGTCGTGCTTTGAGTCATCTCATATTCCGAGCATAGGTATGCCTGCCTCAGAAATGGAACATATATTAATATTTTTTTATGGTTGTTTGCAACTTCTTCTAGGTTCTCCAACTCCATGCCCTTGCATTGAATTATTGTAAAGTGTTTCAGCCATCAATTTCTCTTATGACCTCACACTTTAGGGGAAAATCTGTTACACACAAAAATTCCACACTTAATTGCCTCACCCTAAGTGTCGCAAGTGTCATTAAAGTGTCACAAACACTGGCACCATGAAATAGAATTTGTCACAATCCCTAGTCAATGTGGAGGAGAAATATATTATATGAAGGTCAAAATATTATGTGCACATGAATTAATTATTAATATTCATAAAAAAGAAATTAATTTAGTGTGAGAATCCACCTCACATTTGGTTTCCTGTTTTCAAGGAGAGTTTGAGAAGCTCATGGATGATTGAGATATTTTCTCAAACCAAAATCCTAATTTGGTGGATCTTGAGAGATATGTCCTCCTTAAAATCCTTGAGAGATATTTTCTCCCTAAAATCCTTGAAGAGATATTTTCTCCCTAAAATTCTTGGAGATCACTTTTTAGTGGATCTTATGAGTGATATTCTCCATGGTGGTTAAGCCTCCAAATCCTATATAATGAGGGTTTTCCATGTAGAAGAGGAGGAAGATTTGGATTTAAAACTTATGATCTTGGGAGAATCGTGCAAGGGTTGGACGAGGAGGAATTGGAGAAGATACTGCAACACCATCCATGATTGTAAGCATATCTTTAAAGTTATGATCAATATTACTTGGCATATTCCCTTCAAGATTGTGTATTGTTGCATATGATTGTCGATCTTGATAGATGAATTTTATTAGTCTAATATTGTAGAGTAGAGTAAGAGTTTTTTTTCTTCAAGGATGATTTTAGGGGCTAAATTTTGCTCATGGGATAATTTTCCATGGGTTTTCCCAAAAAAAATTCATTATTCTAAAAATGATTCACCCAAATTATATAGAATAAAATTATTTTACCTTAAAAATCGCCAAAATTTTATACAAAATTTTATACAAATTATATAAAATCCTTAGAAATTTAAATATTTTTACAAAAATATTGCCAAACATTTTATAGTTGGCAGATGAAGGATTAACAAGATTTGCCAAGGTTTCTACATTTTAAAATAAATTTCGATCCTTAAAATCATCCACGTTTGTCTTTTTTTTATCCATTGCATTGCATGTATCGAGTGGTGTTGAAGAGTTTGGAGATCAATCTTAGATCGGAGGCAGGGAGGAAAAACCACAGAATAAGGTGCACCACACTTTCTTCCTTCTCTTCCTCTTTCTGATTAGGTAATTGGATTCACATGGATATTAGTGTCCACTTGTATGTTTCTCTCTTGGTATTAGGGGTCTAGTTACCAAGGGAGAATTCATCTTTCCGCAAGGGAATTATTCCATAATAGGAGGAAATTGGAAATGCATGTTATTTCACTCTAAGGAGCAACAATCAGATGTAGATTTATCCAATATCCATAGAACACATTCATACAAGTTAAAATTTTGTCGTAGGACCTAGCAGGACTTACATTTTTCTCATAGAGGAAGAGGTATAATAAATGGAGAAATCACAAAAAAGTTGATCATCATAGTTTCTTATGGGATAAGATTAAGGTTTCATAAGTAGAAAGGTAGTTTCTTGTATTAGTAGAAAATCAAGTTAGTAGTGATCACATCCCTTGCTAAAATTTTATAGGGGGTACCCACTAAAATCCTCTAAGTTAGAGAATTTAGTGGGTTGTTATGGGGGGAAAACACACATAGGGTATTTGTTATTCACACTGTATTTATTCAGTTGTATAAATCCAATACAAACCCTCAACATTCCATCTTTCGTTTTCACAGAGTATTGGTGCTCCCCAAGGTGAAACACTTGGGTGTATGTACCCTTTCTTCAACAATTCTTCTAACTTCACTTGTAATTATTTTAATTTTGGTGTACTTATTCTGTGAGTCTTTGATACTGGGGAATATCCTATTACTAAATCAATAGATAAATTTCTATCCCTCTTTTGTGGCAATGCTGGTATTTCTTTGAATACATCATCAAACTCTTGCAATACTAAACTATATTCAAGATTTATCTCTTTGGTATTTTATGGCTCCTCCATATGATTTGAATATAATTAACATCCTTTCCTAAAACATCTCTTCAATTGTAAGGATGAAATATCCTTGATAGAAATGGGTCTTGGAATTCCCTACATTATGCTCTTCTTTTCTTATTCATCAAGACATGTAAATTTCTTGTTATGGAAATCTAGGACAACATGATGTTTGTCCAACCAATCCATTCCAATTAGGATATAATAATATACTAATGATATGATATTTAAATCGCCTCTAGTATTCACTCCATTCAAATTTATTAAACAACCTATGACAATCTCATTCATCCTCCTTTTGGTTCCACTGGCTAGTTGAACCAACCATCATTTTTCAAGCTTACTTTTCTTCAAATGAAATATGTTCACTATTTTAGGATCAATGTAACTTTGGCTTGATCTTGAATCAATTAAAATAGTAATTTGATGATTTATGATGTTACTTTCCAGCTCAATCATACAGAACTAATGTTTTACTTTTCAATATTGCAAGGATACATATATCCTTGGAATATGTTTTCCACTGTATTCCATTGTAGTATCCTCTTGGATGTTGTGTAGTGTATTAATTTTGTCTTATGTGTGAGGAATATCCTTGTACATGTGATCTTATTTACATCCCCATCATTTGATTGGTGGTCTTCCCCTTCTTCCCAAGGGGTTTTCCATTTTGGATTCATTCTTAGTAGGATCATTTTGCTTATATGTGTTAGGAATGTTTCTATTGAAAGGAGGTTTGAATCCCTTCAATCTCTAATAATATTTCTCCTTATTCTTATCCTTATGTTAGCACCAAAAGACACCTATGGATTGCGGTAGAGGTAAGCCTAGTACCCATCATCTTGTATGTCACAATGAATAAAATTAAGGGTGGTCTAATGGACACTATCTCAGGATTATATCATTCTAACTCAGAAAAATGGGTTGGCGCGCATAGGCAAGTGAGTTCTTGATCTAAATTTAGTCAGTGATTTTCTATAAAAGGTGAGTGGGGGGGAGAGCTGGTGAGAATATGTAATGGCCTGCTATGGGCATTCGGTCTTCCAACAACCTGAGGAGGAAAATCTTCGAGAACCAGATCCTCTTGGACTCGGAGCTTCAGACACTAAGATATGTCTAAATGACACGACCACAACAAAACAATTATCGAACCAACATATCAATTTTGTTGTAATAGCTCGAATGGATCCTCAAATTCTGAGCTACTCAGTATAAGAGGGGAAAATGTAACACAGAAAACTGATTAAAACTGGTGAATATATTGCAATGATCAAACCTGCATCACAGAAACGCCACCACGCTTGATTGGATCTTCCAATTCTGAGTGTCTTAAAACAGAGTTCACAAAGAGATGAAAAGAGGTTGACTTTCATTAACCAAGAAATCTCAAATACATAGTATAACTAGAAAACTAGAGGCCTCATTAAAACTTTACAAGAGGGAGCGTAGCTCTACCATCGACCATAACAAAGTATCAAATATGAGTATTTATACTCAAAACAGCTCACTCCCTCCAGGAACGAGCATTGGTTACTACAATCAAGGCTTTGCATATGCATTTTATTCTATTATCTTGTACATGCATTCTTCTGCCAGACACAAGATCAGATCAGTATGGGCTTTGCAGGAAAAACTGATGACAAAGGTGCCTCGGGCTAACAGTCAACCTCCACGGCCAATTCTTCCCTTCTTTCTATTTATGTGGTGAAATGAGGTTTCAACCACCTTCCCCATTTCCATTAAATAACTACCTCGGGATTGAGATGGCACCTGGCATCCATGAATTCTCTAGGCAATGCCCATGACTTTGTTGAGTTAATATCAACACCT
>JZKD02S0923482.1:0-13904 GCA_000966675.3 Picea glauca | reverse complement strand
GTAACGAACCACCCTTACACATAGTTGACCCCATTGCCCAACCTTAGGCACTAGTCATTAGTTGACTTAGGGAACGGGCTGCCTAACATTCAGATTTAGGTTTGCACTTGCATTGCTGCTTGTCATATAGGCTAGTTTTCCCTTGGCCTATAATCAATTGAAACTAACTCCTAGAACTGTAATTAAAATCAACTTAGTAACTTAGGGACAACCCCCCTTGGCTTCCCTAGGAGTAAGCCTAGACGGAAGAAGTTCCTGTCAGGGTGACAGTGTGGGCAGGAGCTTAGACATTGTGTCTCCGAGGGCACACTAAGTGAGCCGGACTTAGCTCACGTTTGCAAGTGTGCATAAGGGCGACAACAGGACCCATAAAAATAAATCAAGATCTAGTTGATGGATGGGGAGTCTCATCACCAGCCAGCTCATTAGGTCCATGGGTGCCTAACGGTATGACACTACCAGCATCTGGTCACCAAGCCAAGGTAGTGGCTCTTGGTTGCATGGAAAACAGAAAGGGGGTCTCATCACGAGCCAGCCTTCTCACTTCCGTGAAAGTACTTGTGGGTAACATTGCCACCTCTGGTCACCAAGCGAGGGCAATGTCCTTTGACTAGCTTCTTGAGAGAAAAAGCAATAAAAAGATAAAAAACAATAAAGACAAGACCTGGTTAGAGGATAGGGGGTCTCATCACGAGCCAGCCTATTAGGTCCATAAAAATCTAGAGGTATGACACTACCAGCATCTGGTCACCACGCCAGGGTAGTGGCTCTTGGTGGCATAGCCAAGAGANCACCCGACAATTTATTGCCTAGCAAACCCTTGCAATAATAACCTTGTTGACCACCTATTTCAATTAGGGGGTCAACTCCATGTACCATGAAGTTATGCACCTGATGGTGCTACCAAGTTGAAGACTTGTTGGTTCTACAAGGCAGTTTTGGCCTTCAACACTTCTTTTTGTAATGGAATCTCCACTCCCCTGCATGGAATAATAATGTAATGGGTCTGCATGGATCATAGTTAGGTCAGTTGCCTTAGGACTTCATCATTAGAGGAGTCCCTTTCACTGAGTGTTTTTTTTCCTCATATTATTAATTTGGCCTAACCAACCTTATTAATTTCCCTTGAGTTTTTCACTCCCACAAATAATTCCTCCAAAGTGGTGAAAGACGTTCTAATGGTCTGGCCCTATGGTAGCTAGTGTCTAGGAATATTGTAAATGACCATGCTAGACATCTCCTAGAGTTTTGCGGAATTCCGTCAAGTCTAGATAGTTTTTTTTTATTTTTTTAAATTACCTAGCTAATGGTAATTTTAATTAATTTTTGATAAAAAAATGTAAAAATTAGGTCCTTGGGACTTTGATAGGGGTATTTGTGCTCAAAAGAAATGAAATGAGACCCCCAACACCCTTGGACCAAGTTTCAGCTCAATTGGACAAGTTTTGCTAGGTGTTTGTCCATGAGGAGTCTAAGTCGGTCTAAAACAGCAATTTAATTGCTAGTAAGCAAAATGGTTAGAGAAAAGATGGGAGATGATGCTTGTTATCCCCCACTTTAAGGGATAACTAGGAGATTATGTCTCGAGGCCCATAGGTCCTAAACATGGAGTATTGAGAGTCAGATCGACTTAAGCATGGCCCTGGAGGGCCCATCTTTTCACCCTTTTAGCACTTCCACTTTGTCAGTAGCATCCATCACCTTCGGCTTGGTCCTGCATCAGAGATGGTTCTTGCTCCATGAGGTAATGAGCCTGGGTATCATGGTATGTGTCACTCTGATCCTCAAAACCTTTGAATATGTGCATTCGATTCCTTTGTTTCTAACAAGTGCTTGGATCTTATGCTTGTCCACTTGACCATGTCTAGGGAGAATGACAGAATGCCCTAGCAAGCTTGTGTCCATAAGTTTTGAGTTGCCACTGGGGGGATTTCTGAAAAGCTATCGTCTGTTCCCGTCATACATACCATTTTCCACCTTATTTCCTGCTCACCCATCCCATTACACTGGTCTAGGCATAGGGTTGGTCAATCATTTAGCGGTTGTACCTTACCTTGTGGGAAGAATGGGCTAAAGGCCTGGGGTAAAAGTAGCTGAAAATAAAAGCCTAAGAATAAAACCTCGAGATGCTTCGCCCAGGGATCCCCGAGAAAGCAATAAAAGGCTTCTCAGCAAGAAACAGAGGGACCCATAAAAATAAATCAAGATCTAGTTGACGAATGGGGAGTCTGATCACCAGCCAGCTCATTAGGTCCATGGGTGCCTAACGGTATGACACTACCAGCATCTAGTCACCACGCCAGGGTAGTGGCTCTTGGTTGCATGGCAAACAGAAAGGGGGTCTCATCACGAGCCAGCCTTCTCACTTCCGTGAAAGTACTTGTGGGTAACATTGCCACCTCTGGTCACCAAGCGAGGGCAATGTCCCTTGACTAGCTTCTTGAGAGAAAAAGCAATAAAAAGATTAAAAACAATAAAGCAAGACCTGGTTAGAGGATAGGGGTCTCATCACGAGTCAGCCTATTAGGTCCATAAAAATCTAGCGGTATGACACTACCAACATCTGGTCACCACACCAGGGTAGTGGCTCTTGGTGGCATAGCCAAGAGAAAGGGGGTCTCATCACGAGCCAGCCTTCTCATTTCCACGAAATGTTTGTGGCTAACGTTGCCACCACTGGTCACCAAGCCAGGGCAGTGTCCTTTGATTAGTATCTTGGAAAAAATGAAGATTAAAAGGCATGAATGGGCTTGGAAATATTTACATCCATGACAAGTGCAGCTCACCCTCCACATAGGCACCCACTGGTAAGCCATCCCTGCTATCATTGCACCTTTTGCCCAGGCATCCCCATCCACCTCACCCACCTGCATGACTTGGATTTAATCTTTTCCAGAAACATCCCTCTACTATTAGACACTAGCCCAATAGGACGTCCTGTCACTTTCCCCAAACTTGTGTTGCAGACTTGTATAATCTCTTTGAGCACTAGACTGGGGTAAAGGGGTTTTATGCACATGTTTAATAAATATTGATGATTAGATGTGATTGACATTGCTATGATCCTTGTGACTTATGAGCCCATGGAGGGCGTAGTTGTTGATGTGCAGGATCATGCCCGATGGACAGGTACCGATGGACAGGTACACATGGGGAGATGATCAGTTCGGACCTCCATGAGGCTGAAGAGCCCACCCGATGGATGTTGAGACCCCAGCAAGGGGCAAAGACAGTGCAGAGTGTTTGTGCCAGGGAAGAGCAGAAGAATCCACTAGAGGCAGCTGAGCAGACCTGTACCTAGAGGGGTTGAGGCTCTCCATAGGAACGTTGGCCTTGGAAGACCCAGGACGTCTCCCTGGAAGTCCATGACGTCACCCCAATAGTATGGACGTCTTGGGAGGCAAATATGGCAGTGTTGGCACGTGTGGCAACTTGGAGAAGCCCAAGGAGGGCTAACGTTTTTTCTCCAGGAGGTTGCATTTGCCCTAAAAGGGGCTAACATCACTCTAAAAGGGGATGACGTCTCTCTATTACTTGATTAGGGTTTAATTTTCAAACATTTAATGTAAAACAGTATGATTTTAGTATTTTTGCCTTGTCGACCTTTTCAGGACCTAAAAAGTAAATTTAGGTCATTGTATTGTATAAATTGAGGGTTTTGACTCTCATTTTTTCATCATCTCTCACTCACCACTTGGTGAGGTCTGAAATTTGCACCCTTCTTAGGGTTATTGGCTAAAATTTTGAGGCGCACTTGTTGAAGGAAGACTTTCTTGGCATATTTTGGCATTTATCTTGGTGGAAGGTATTACATCTAAGGTTTGCTATATGATTTCTTGGTTAAATGTAAGTGAATTTCTGCAAAACTTCTTGATTGAATGGTTGTAGTGTTGTTTTCTTGCATTTATTATTATAATTTGCTAATAATGGCCACACATGTGGAGTCATTGCAAGCATGCACATTCTTGGAGGGTGCATTTCATGTGGACACTTGGCATTTGACTTGGTTTAATGCCTATTTTTGGTGGTGTTTCCCCTTCATGAGCATTATTTGGTGCATACTCTTGCTATTTTTAGATGAGGGCGAATTTCCTTAGAGAGGCTATTTTCCACATGTTGTAACATGGTCAAACATGGATTGAAGAGAGATCTAACTACTCCATTATTATAATATTGTTTTGACTTGTCATCGAGTTAGTTAGAAAGATAATATATTTTATTGTATGAGAGATTTAACTCACTCCAGATAAAGAGGAATTTCTCTCCATTTTGATTGGTAATTGGGTAATTGGCAATTGGAGGATTGTGGAGTGAGAGTAGTGATTGAAGATTGGAGCTTGGAGATGATGTTGTTGGGCTCCCTTGTGTATCAAATTTGAAGACTAATGAAGAAATCAGGTATTGTTGTTTTGGAGTATGGTTATTTTCTATGATATTCGTTTTTTGTAAATTTGTTATAGAAACTTCTTGCTTCCATTCTAAAATAAAGGCCTAGTTATGAGAACGCTACTCATCTAGGAATAAGAAATGTGAAGAGGCTTTCCCTCTTGTCTTATTTATATTTTGTTTCCTTTCTTCTTTGATATCTAGTTGTTGATTGGATAATAATTCAGCTGATAAAACAACACCTTTATGTTAATTTGATGTGTGGCAAAGTGATCCCTCCAAGAATAGTTTCCACATTATAATTTCCAACAAGCACTTCAAGGTTTAATGTACCAAACAAGTTCACTTTTCCTTAGGTACAAACTAATTGATGAAGGTCCCAAATTAGGTCTTTCATTTAAGTGGGTGGAAGGTGTCAAATTAGTCTTTCTACCTCATAGCCTACCTCAAAATAGCTGATGGTGATAAATTAGTCCATTCATTTTGCAATGTCTCATGACTCCATTAGCCCTTAGACTGATAGGGATTGGCCCCTCATCATTCCATTCCCTTGTTTCTCCTCTTCCTTCCTCTCCTTTTTTTCCCATACCCCTTTTCCCATTTCCACTTCACTTCCACATACTACAACCACTTTGTTTTTTCAAGGCTTACTCTTCATTTTCACCTTGAACCTCCACTCCATAGCCTTGATAAACCTATCCTTAGGGAAGCCCCCCTTTAGTTGGAGAAGAGCCAACCAAAAGTGAGAGGAAGAGCTACTGAGGTGACAATGGGTAGCCTTCCTAAGTTGCACAAGACTAGCCCCTTTATGCTTGGGACTTTACATCATTTGGGGGAGCTATATTTTGTTGTAACAGGAAAGAATATTACATAATGATACCATGTTAATGGCTAGTTTTAAGATAAGTCACTGCATCCAACAAATTTTAAGGTTCAAGTTTGAAATTCATCGAACTTCAAGAAAATTCGAACAAATTCATTAAATTTCATTGAACATCAACGCAAACTTCAAGCCAAATTCAAATTCAAATTTAAAAATGAACATTTGCCTAAAATTCGATTAGGTGCATTGATGTCCATCGCATAGTTTTTAAACTCAGTCAACTCGGACTCAACTGAGTTTCCTTAAACCTGTTTCCAGGTCAACACACTTTTAGAGTCAGACCATCTCCGAATAAATAGTTTTGAGATACCACCTGTTTTCATCTGTTTCTATGTACCCAGAAGTCCAGAATAAATGATGTATTTATTTGTAAATTTGAAATAATAACTAATGGAGTAATAAGTTGTTCACCATGGTTCTATTCTCACTGTGGTTTTTTCTATCCGAAAGGAATGAGATTCAAAGGGATTACACCGAATGCAAGTCCTGTGCAATGTTAGCAAAATAGTTACCCCTTAGACCTGGCACCTAAGCCAAAGGAATTCTGCTCAATGCAGTGCAGCCCCTTGGGCCATGTTTCTTGAAGAACTTCACAAAAAAGGAAAAGAAAATTTGACAAGAACAATAATTGCCAGTTTGGAAATAAGTGAACTTAGTTACTGCACCCAAAAGCTTACCTAAGATGCTAGGGGAAAATAATGACTGGAGACAACTATTAAAATCTGCTAGGATAAGTAGTTACACCATAAATAAATCTTAAATCCTACAATTTTTCCATCTTGAAAGTTTTGTATACCTTTCCAATCTTAACAAGTTGATCATAGTTATCATGCCCATAGAAAAATGGCTCCTTCTGAAAAACCTGGCCAAAAAGAGAACATGAAAAGACACATATATTAAGTAAAACATATTGAATTCAGATTTCTGAAAAATAACATCTATTTTGTGGTGCTTACCATTCCTGCAAACATACAACCAAGGCTCCACATATCAAGAGAATAATCATAGTCTTGTAGATCCACAAGCAGTTCTGGGCCTTTAAAGTATCTGTTCAACAAACAGAAGACGCTTAACAACTTATTTTTTAAATGATCAGAAACATTAGGTATAGCAAAGAACCTATTATCAAAGATTCCACAAGTGGATCAGAAGTCAGTAATCTTAAGGACAGTTTCAGAATAAAAGAATAACAATGCAAACAAGATGAAAAATAAAACTATTAGCTACAAAACATTTAGTTATAATATGCCGAATCCTGGGCAGATCATAAAAACGGCATTTCCTGCTTATAAAATGGCATAATGCTTATAGGAAAATCTGGCAAGCTGCCATAATCCATGCCTCAAATGACTTAAGAGATGACACCAAATAATCCACATCAACCACTTGTTTTCATGGTATTTATCTGAATCTCTGGAGCTTCCTCCTCACTAAAGTTGGAATGATAACTTGAAATATTCAAGAGGTACCAACTCATAGTGATAGGAGATTTAGTAGCCAGTCTACGGTAATTCCTTGAAAATTGAACTGATATGGGATGGTCTCTGGAGGTGCAAACCTTTGCATAGCTAGAGTGATGACAAAAGCATTCCTCTTGAATGAACCAATCTGTTCTCATCGATATAACAGGTATGTTCATTCAGTTCATATGCCTGAGCGACTCATCAACATGAATTGTTGCTATTTAAAATCAATTTTATTTGAGCAACATCTCTAAAGATTATGGCAGCCTAGCAATGCCTCAACTCTCTACAATGCTTCACATTTTGTGTTTAGAGACTTTTAGACCAAGTGAGAACCTAGGAGGTAACATTTTGGCGCCATTGCTAACGACAAAATCCATTGCCCCATGTTTTTAATATATGAGATTCACTCATTGATGAGCATTGAACCAAAGTATGATCCACATTCTATAAGCTCATCTGGCGACTCCACAAAGTGAACTTTTTCCCAAGAGGTATTCCACAAGGACCTCCTCCCAAGGCCTTGTTCATCCAATCCTAGAACCAGAAAAATACTATAGAATAAGAATCAATAAGATCCAGAATTCAAACAACTTATACCCACTTGTTATAGAAGATATAAGGTGCTTGTTTGAAAACAACCTTTCAAATCCCACCCGAGTCGCCATGGCCGAYGAAGAGGGARCACCTTGGTTGGACAAACTTTTCRAACCATTTAATTTTGCCAACATTGAAGGGTATCCTCGTGATCTACCTAATAGAATCATTGATAAATTGCCTACATTTCAAGSGAACTGTTATCCGCAATKTGTACTTGTCCCGAAGGGAAAGGAAAATTGGCGTAACAGGAGGTTATCCTATCATTGTCACCTTAATAAGATACCTCTTTCTATTTAGGGATGATAGCCCAGGGGAGACATCCCCRGTGACCTRGGGGTTTGAGAAGGCAAAGGTTAAAATGTCAATAAAAAGTATCCCCTCTCACAAGTCACACCRATCAGAAAGTCCMAAGGTTTTAATCAATGAAGMAATGATATGCTTAGATGTACCTGCCCAGAACAAAGCAACAAGAAAACRATATCTTTTGCAAGTACAATTTGATGTTAGTGCTTCATAAAACCTTGGACTTGTCAAATAAAGCAATAAGTTGATGCAAGATGAAGCAAACAGAAGTTTATAACAGCAATGTATACAAGATAATAGCTTCACAATAAATGCCTTAAAAGAGCTTCACAATGACCAAAAATAATAACCCAATAATAGCAATGTACTAGCAGTTGTTAGAAGCTAATTAGGCAGTGTATAAATCAACTTTTGCAATTACTTTTAGGTGCTTTTACTGCTGTAATAAATGGCTGTAGATTACTTTTGTAACAGCAGCAAGAAAGTTAGTGAATTAGTCTACTCTAGGGTTAGGAAAGGTTAGTAGATAGCTTGAGGTAAAAGTTTTAAGGGTTGTTTTCATCAATCAATCAAATGCAAGGCCTAGATCAGTGTCTTTAGGGTTAATGGAGTCACTTTTAGCAGCAGCAATCTTGAAGAAATCAAATGATAATGTGAGAGCTAGAGACAAGAAAGTCAATGATTGAGGTGTTGGTAACCCAAGGCCTTAATCACTAAACCCGAGGGGGAAAATGGCCACTAGGAAGTAGGTAACCCTAAGCCCTAGCGGTTTTCCTCCTTTAGCTCAAGGATGAAGTAAATGACGGCTTGATGAAGCAAATGATTGCCAGGGTGCTACAATGGTAGGGCCCTTAGCACAATGCATCAAGAAAGTAGGGTTTCTAGCACAATCTAGTAGGTGAAAAGTTGTTAAGGAAAGAACAATAACATGTGCTTTGACCTCCCAGGGTTTTAAGCCAACAACTTCATAATCTTGGAAGAAATGCAAAGTAAATGTACCATAACCATTCAAAGTAAAGAAGAATTGCAGAAATTTACTTACATTCACCAAGAATAATCTAGCAATAGGCTTAGTTGAAGACTTTCCACCAAGAAAAATGCCAAAAACACCAAAATTAGCCTTCTCCAAGAGTTGCGCACCACTTAAATTTCAGCCAAAGACCCTTAAGGGAGCCGAATTTCAGACCTCACTTAGTGTGAGTGAAAGATGATGATAAAATACAAGGGGAAAATCCCCTATTTATACAGTGAAAATGAACTTTAATTAGAAAAGCCTTTAGGGAAAGGTGGGGTGATCAGAAAGAGGATTGACATTTGCTAGCTGCCCTTAGTACAAGTCAGAAAAAGGAAAATGAGACTATGGATGAGTTCAATAAAAAGTTTAATGACTTGGTTAAGAGTCTCCCTACAACTATCAAGCCTCCTAATGCATCTATTTTAATTCATTACATGGAAGCCTTTGAGGGGGAAATCATATATCAATTGAGGGATAAGGATCCACAAACTCTAAGGGATGCACAAAACTTTGCCATAAGGATTGATAAGAATATGCAAGATGCTAGGAAGTNTGTACTTGTCCCGAAGGGAAAGGAAAATTGGCGTAACAGGAGGTTATCCTATCATTGTCACCTTAATAAGATACCTCTTTCTATTTAGGGATGATAGCCCAGGGGAGACATCCCCGGTGACCTAGGGGTTTGAGAAGGCAAAGGTTAAAATGTCAATAAAAAGTATCCCCTCTCACAAGTCACACCAATCAGAAAGTCCAAAGGTTTTAATCAATGAAGAAATGATATGCTTAGATGTACCTGCCCAGAACAAAGCAACAAGAAAACAATATCTTTTGCAAGTACAATTTGATGTTAGTGCTTCATAAAACCTTGGACTTGTCAAATAAAGCAATAAGTTGATGCAAGATGAAGCAAACAGAAGTTTATAACAGCAATGTATAAAAGATAATAGCTTCACAATAAATGCCTTAAAAGAGCTTCACAATGACCAAAAATAATAACCCAATAATAGCAACGTACTAGCAGTTGTTAGAAGCTAATTAGGCAGTGTATAAATCAACTTTTGCAATTGCTTTTAGGTGCTTTTACTGCTGTAATAAATGGCTGTAGATTACTTTTGTAACAGCAGCAAGAAAGTTAGTGAATTAGTCTACTCTAGGGTTAGGAAAGGTTAGTAGATAGCTTGAGGTAAAAGTTTGTTGTTTTCATCAATCAATCAAATGCAAGGCCTAGATCAGTGTCTTTAGGGTTAATGGAGTCACTTTTAGCCGCAGCAATCTTGAAGAAATCAAATGATAATGTGAGAGCTAGAGACAAGAAAGTCAATGATTGAGGTGTTGGTAACCCAAGGCCTCAATCACTAAACCCGAGGGGGAAAATGGCCACTAGGAAATAGGTAACCCTAGGCCCTAGCGGTTTTCCTCCTTTAGCTCAAGGATGAAGTAAATGACGGCTTGATGAAGCAAATGATTGCTAGGGTGCTACAATGGTAGGGCCCTTAGCACAATGTTTCAATAAAGTAGGGTTTCTAGCACAATCTAGTAGGTGAAAAGTTGTTAAGGAAAGAACAATAACATGTGCTTTGACCTCCCAGGGTTTTAAGCTAACAACTTCATAATCTTGGAAGAAATGCAAAGTAAATGTACCATAACCATTCAAAGTAAAGAAGAATTGCAGAAATTTACTTACATTCACCAAGAATAATCTAGCAATAGGCTTAGTTGAAGACTTTCCACCAAGAAAAATGCCAAAAACACCAAAATTAGCCTTCTCCAAGAGTTGCGCACCACTTAAATTTCAGCCAAAGACCCTTAAGGGAGCCGAATTTCAGACCTCACTTAGTGTGAGTGAAAGATGATGATAAAATACAAGGGGAAAATCCCCTATTTATACAGTGAAAATGAACTTTAATTAGAAAAGCCTTTAGGGAAAGGTGGGGTGATCAGAAAGAGGATTGACATTTGCTAGCTGCCCTTAGTACAAGTCAGAAAAAGGAAAATGAGACTATGGATGAGTTCAATAAAAAGTTTAATGACTTGGTTAAGAGTCTCCCTACAACTATCAAGCCTCCTAATGCATCTATTTTAATTCATTACATGGAAGCCTTTGAGGGGGAAATCATATATCAATTGAGGGATAAGGATCCACAAACTCTAAGGGATGCACAAAACTTTGCCATAAGG
The DNA here is from genome assembly GCA_000966675.3 of Picea glauca. Classification (NCBI taxonomy): domain Eukaryota; kingdom Viridiplantae; phylum Streptophyta; class Pinopsida; order Pinales; family Pinaceae; genus Picea; species Picea glauca. Next base: position 3,076 of record JZKD02S0923482.1, on the reverse strand, counting down.
ATTGATAAGAATATGCAAGATGCTAGGAAGTTAAACATTCCTGGTTTCTCAAGGGGAAATTCTTCCAAGAATGTTGAGGAGAGGAAGAAGAAAGTAGAGGGTCAAGAGTCTTCTAATGATAGCATTAAGGAGCTAACTCAATTGATCAAACAAATGGAAATTAGCCATGCCAATCAGATGAATGTCTTACAAAATAGATTGATCACTATGGAAAGGGTGCAATCTAGTAGATCCTTTTGACCACCTATTCAACTAGGGGGTCAACTCCATGTACCATAAAAGATATGCATCATCAAGTGCTACCAAGTCAGAGACTTCTTGGTTCGACAAGGCATTTTTGGCCTTCAGCATGTATTTTTGTAAATGGAATTTTCGCTCCCCTACATCGAATAATAATGTAATAGGTCTGCATGGATCATAGTTAGGTCAGTTACCATAGGACTTCATCATTAGAGGAGTCCCTTTCACTAAGTGTTTTTTTTTCCTCAGGTTATTAATTTGGTCTAACCAGCCTTATTAATTTCCCTTGAGTTTTTCACTCCCACAATAATTCCTCCAAAGTGGTGAAAGGCGTTCTAATGGTTTCATCCTCTAGTAGCCAATGTTTAGGAATGTTGTAAATGACCATGTAAGACATTTCTCAATTTTTTGCGGAATTCCGTCGAGTCTAGATAGGTTTTTTTTAATTTATTAAAATTCCCTAATGTTGGCTAATTTTAATTAATTATTTTTTATAAAAAAATGTAAAAACTAGGTCCTTGGGCTTTTGCTAGGGGTATTTGTGCTCAAAAGAAATTGAATGAGACCCCCTGCACCCTTGGACCAAGTTTCAGCTCAGTTGGACAACTTTTGCTAGGTGTTTGTCCATAGGGAGTCCAAGTCAGTCAAAACAACAATTTTAATTGCTAGTCATGACATAGTAAAAAATGTCAAATTTTGTAAATTGAGTTAAAAGTGTGAAGTAAAGGTGGGAGATGATGATTAAACCCATTCCTAACCTACCCAAACCCCTTTCCAACCTTTACACACCCCCTAGACACATTACCCACTTCATCAAGTTCGCCNAACAACTTCATAATCTTGGAAGAAATGCAAAGTAAATGTACCATAACCATTCAAAGTAAAGAAGAATTGCAGAAATTTACTTACATTCACCAAGAATAATCTAGCAATAGGCTTAGTTGAAGACTTTCCACCAAGAAAAATGCCAAAAACACCAAAATTAGCCTTCTCCAAGAGTTGCGCACCACTTAAATTTCAGCCAAAGACCCTTAAGGGAGCCGAATTTCAGACCTCACTTAGTGTGAGTGAAAGATGATGATAAAATACAAGGGGAAAATCCCCTATTTATACAGTGAAAATGAACTTTAATTAGAAAAGCCTTTAGGGAAAGGTGGGGTGATCAGAAAGAGGATTGACATTTGCTAGCTGCCCTTAGTACAAGTCAGAAAAAGGAAAATGAGACTATGGATGAGTTCAATAAAAAGTTTAATGACTTGGTTAAGAGTCTCCCTACAACTATCAAGCCTCCTAATGCATCTATTTTAATTCATTACATGGAAGCCTTTGAGGGGGAAATCATATATCAATTGAGGGATAAGGATCCACAAACTCTAAGGGATGCACAAAACTTTGCCATAAGGATTGATAAGAATATGCAAGATGCTAGGAAGTCAAACATTCCTAGTTTCTCAAGGGGAAATTCTTCCAAGAATGTTAAGGAGAGGAAGAAGAAAGTAGAGGGTCAAGAGTCTTCTAATGATAGCATTAAGGAGCTAACTCAATTGATCAAACAAATGGAAATTAACCATGCCAATCAGATGAATGTCTTACAAAATAGATTGATCACTATGGAAAGGGTGCAATCTAGTAGATCCTTTTGACCACCTATTCAACTAGGGGGTCAACTCCATGTACCATGAAAGATATGCATCATCAAATGCTACCAAGTCAGAGACTTCTTGGTTCTACAAGGCATTTTTGGCCTTCAGCATGTATTTTTGTAAATGGAATTTTCGCTCCCCTGCGTCGGATAATAATGTAATAGGTCTGCATGGATCATAGTTAGGTCAGTTACCATAGGACTTCATCATTAGAGGAGTCCCTTTCACTGAGTGTTTTTTTCCTCAGGTTTATAATTTGGTCTAACCAGCCTTATTAATTTCCCTTGAGTTTTTCACTCCCACAATAATTCCTCTAAAGTGGTGAAAGGTGTTCTACACCCTCTAGTAGCCAGTGTTTAGGAATGTTGTAAATGACCATGCAAGACATCTCTCAAATTTTTGCGGAATTCCGTCGAGTCTAGATAGGTTTTTTTTAATTTATTAAAATTCCCTAATGTTGGGTAATTTTAATTAATTAATTTTAATTATTTTTGATGAAAAAATGTAAAAACTAGGTCCTTGGGATTTTGCTAGGGGTATTTGTGCTCAAACGAAATGGAATGAGACCCCCTACACCCTTGGACCAAGTTTCAGCTCAGTTGGACAACTTTTGCTAGGTGTTTGTCCATAGGGAGTCCAAGTCAGTCAAAACAACAATTTTAATTGTTAGTCATGACATAGTAAAAAATGTCAATTTTTGTAAATTGAGCTAAAAGTGTGAAGTAAAGGTGGGAGATGATGATTAAACCCATTCCTAACCTACCCAAACCCCTTTCCAACCTTTACACACCCCCTAGACACATTACCCACTTCATCAAGTTCGCCCCCCCTCATGAGAAAACATTATAAAGTGAAATATTTTGAGGAGTGCGGCCCTCTCTCCTTAGGTGCGCCCTTCTTAGCCTTCCACATCACCCATTAGCCATGGCCCACACCCTCCAAGTGATTCCACCTCATCAATCCATGCCAAACCCCTAAGTGGTGCGCCCTCCTCCTTAAGATCCTCTCATTTGTTTGGTGTTTGACACTTGGATCTCATCCAAGAAAGGTCACTTTGCCTCTCCAAGAATAAATGAAAGCCCTCTCACCCTCATTTCACCACCATCTCTTGAGATATTGTTATGCTACCAAATTCTCTCCTCACACTTCTCATCTTTCTCATCTTGCTTCACTCTTTCTTGCTCTCATTTTGG
>JZKD02S0923471.1:0-13904 GCA_000966675.3 Picea glauca | reverse complement strand
ATGGATCTCATTTTTCTATTCCTATAAATTGAAAGAATATAATTATGTTAAGTGAAGGACAAATCTCACCATACATTGAAAAGGTTCCTCAGTTGAATGTAAATTTATTTGAGGACAATATGGGTGTTTATTCAATTTTCAATGATGAAGATGACATTTCTCTTGAACAACCCTATGATTATGAAGACAATATGTGGCATATGCACTTGATGGTGCATGTTCAAATGAAGGTAATGGGGAAAGCATCGTCTTATATTCACTTGTAGGTAAAATTCATAATTTTTACTATAGACTTGAATTTGCCTGTATAAATAATGTAACTAAATTCGAAGCCCTATTGTTAGGCATTGAAAATGCTTATAATTTAGGCTGTGGTCATCTTACTTTTTTTGGAGACTCAGAACTTCTTGTCAATTTGGTAAGGAAAATTTATACTCCTACTAACAAGTTATTGAAAAGATACACCCAAGTTGTTTAGGCATTGATCCAAAATCTATTGTCTTTTAACATCACTCATATTAAAAGGGAGATAAATTCTGTTGTTGATAGGTTAATTGTTTTTGCAGAATCTCCTACAAGAAAATTACTTCCTCAAAGACCTGATTGCACATTCTTATCCTTACAAATCTCATCTTCCTAACAATGTGGAATCTTGGAAGGTCTTTCCCTATGATGAAAGCATATGTGTTTTCTTGCAAAATGATATCTATAAGCCTAAGGAAATAATTTCTCTTAAAGATAATAAATTTCCCAAATGCTTGACTTCTCTCAAGAACTGATTTTCAACAAGTGATGTTGGCATCCATGATGATAAGAAATAAGAGGAGTCAAAGCCAAAAATAATGGATTTGATTCCCTTGAACATTGGAACTCCTAAACAACCAAAAGTCTTAAAAGTTGGAGCACAATGTTCTGAAGAAGAAAAAGATAAATTCATGGATTTATTCCATGAATTTAAGGATGTTTTTTCCTGGTCCTATGAGGATCTTCGTGGTTTTGATCCTAGTGTTATCCAACATGTTATTCCAATTAAGGAAGAAGAAAAACCAGTTAGGAAGAAATAAAGACCTATTAATCCCACACTTGAAGCTACCAATAGAAAGGAAGTGGAAAAATTGCTCAATGGTCATATTATTTTCCCAGTTAATTACTCATAATGGGTATCTAATCTTGTTCCTGTAAGAAAAAAATTGGAGAAATTAGATTGTGTGTGGATTTTCGCGCACTAAATAGAGCTAGTGTTAAAGATAATTTTACCCTCCATAATATGGAATTAATCTTACACCAAGATGTTGGATCTCAAATGATATCCTTACTCAATGGTTTTTCTGGTTATAATAAAATAAGAGTTAAGAGGACTGATAAATACAATATCACATTCATTACTCGCTGGGGAACTTTTTCTTACGAATGTATTCCTTTTGGTTTATCTAATGCAGGTGCCACTTTCCAAAGAGCTATGCAAATAGATTTTGATGATCTCATTGGTAATATTATTCAATTATATCTCGATGATTTAATTGTTTATTCAAAAAACCAATCAAATCACTTTGATCATCTTAGGCAAGTCTTTTTACGATGTACAAAATTTGGTATGTCTTTAAATATTAAAATGTTTTTTTTTGGCTTTACTCAAGGTAAACTCCTTGGTCACATTGTCTCAAATTTTGGAATCAACATAGATCTTGAAAGATTTACTGAAATCCTAAACCTTCTAGCACCTACATCTAAAGAAGAAATCCAATCTTTCATGGGAATAATAGGTTTTGTTAGAATATTTGTTCGTAATTTCACTGTGATGGTTAAACTTATTCATAACATGATGAAACATGATAAATATTTCTCTTGGACAAAAGATGTCGAAAAGGATTTTGTAGGAGTTAAAAAGGAAATCAATGTAGCTCCGATCTTGGTGAAACCAGACTTCAATAAATAATTTATCATTTATACAAACTCAACAAAAGAAGCAATTTATGTTATCCTTCTTCAAAAAGATGACCAAAATAATGAACATCATGTAGCCTACATGAGTTAGAGCTTATCTGACAATGAAATCAAGTATTATTATATTGAAAAACATGATTACACTCTCGTTATGGCTATATAGAAATTTTTCCATTTCATTCTCGACAAGAACACAGATAAAAGTCCCTTTAATTGTTGTCAAATTTCTACTTTCATAGGCTCATCTTTTAGGAAAACTTGCATACTGGCTTGAAAATATTCAAGAAAATGATGTAATGATCACTACTTCTAATACTATTAAGGGACGTGACTTAAAACTTCACTTGGATCAACATTCTCAACCAAGTGATTCTTCTGAAGAAAATGAAAATGCTTTGTCAACACTTTTCTTTGTTGAAAATAAAAATGTAACGACCCCCGTCGTTACGAAAAAAACAACGCATAACAAGTGAAAGAATTGTTTTTAAAGTAGGGAAGTAACATCGACAACAATCAATCAACGTGATTCGATGATGAACACACTGCATGCAAATCAAAAAACAAACAACATAACAACCCAACGTACTAGACCATCATGTAGCTAGATGTAACACACGGAAATCCAATCAATTCAACCCAACAGCTTCTACGAACAGTGACCAGAACCCTCACGGAGAATGAGAGACCACTATTAAACATTACGAGACAAGTACAATGTCAATTGAAAAAAAAACAACATCTGTATCGGAAGGCGCATGACCATAAGACAGGTTTCATACGTGCTATCGATCGATGTGCGTAATGATCCCAACTTAAGGATTCAGGTCGCCATAATGTGACGAGCGCACAAGAATCCCAAGCGCAATCAACATCTAACCTTTAACAACACAGCCAATGCGTCAAGGTACCAACTTAAATTGTCGGTGGTCCTGTTATACCAAAACACATGGTTATTGATAGCAACGTATTATGTAATTGAATAACATCTAAGATAATGTGGTTTCATTAATATCTTAAAAAATGTTGCAAAACTTCATGAAGTATATATTGAATCACTACCTTATGAATCACTTAGAAACAATTTTCTAGGCAAATAAAACAACAATAACTGAGATAGACCTTGTAGAATTCTTAACATTCTTATAAGACATTTAATTTCCTTGAAGGGATTCTATTGGAAAAGTTCTTCTTAGAACAATTTTGTAGGCATTTAAAAACAATAATGACTTATATAACCCTTGCAAATTTATTAAAGGGACATCGAAGGTTATTGATTGATGCTTCAATTCATAAAATATTTTATACATTAACCTCCATAACAGGCCTCGGCCTTATTCCAGCTGCCATAACCCAAAATAATATGAAATTGCAGGTGTAATAAATACGGGTGGTAAGTAAATCTGGGTAGTTTATTAATTAATCTCAGAAGGAAGTAAAAAGGTCTGCGTATGATAATTAATTCATTGTGCAGGCATGAATAAACAATTCAGTGTGCTAATTGCTGCAAAAAGGGAATAAACACTCGGAAAACACCTAATTAATCATTCAAATTATTGTGAATTGTTGTCATCCAAAATATAACTATCTGGAATGCGAGAGTAATTCTCTGCCCAAGGGTAAAAGAATAAACTAAATAAATTTAAGGAACACAAAAGATTTCCTTAACACATCATAAGAAATTTAATAAGAAGAGTTTCATGGCAGTCCCACCAGGGTCTGGAAAAGAGGAAGTTTCATGCTACACTGAGATCTGAAGCATCCAAATCGTGGCCAATCTAGGATTCAAGACAGTTTGACCATAAACAACCCAAGTATTGAAAGAACGATGCTAACACATCAAGGCCCAACCATCCACGCGATTACTAGAGAAAATCTGAGAGAATGAACAGGTTAAAAAGGATGCAAGGGCGTTACAAGCAGTCTCATGCCCAGGAAGGTCGTGAAGGGTGCATTCGCAACAAATTGAAGCAAACATAGAGAATTTAGTTGACAAAAAGTTTAAACGAAATTCCTTCTCTTGGAATATAACGATTGCATCCTTTCCATACTTTAAAATAACACCTTTCTGTGTCCATGTTTAAACTCATTCATTCATACTTCCTATTATTAAACCTAAAATTTCACTATTTAAAAAGCAAAATATTTCAACCATATTCAATCTACCTCCCCATCAATCACTGGATATCATCTTGTATATACACTAATTAATCAATCTGTGTGTTAAAAGAGCTCCTTTACTCATAAACAAAAATCTTATACAATAATTTGATTTAGGTCATTGCTAAATTCAATTATTATTATATATAACTGAATTAAAAAATTTACAATTCAATTATTCAAATATATCACTGAATTGAAACCGACACAACCACAAAATTATGGTGGCCAACAAGCGTATATCACCGTTTAACAAATATAAATTATGGGAATTCGTGGAGTTAATTTCTTGAAAGTCGCAGAGGTTATTCATAATAGAAAACATAGAGACAAGTTGTTTAAACAAAGAGATGAAATGAAATCGATATAAATGGAACGCTGAGATAAGTTGAATGTAGGTATAAATTGGATGCAGAGATAAGTTTGTTAAGTGCAGAGATAAAACATAGATATAATAAAAAAAAAACATCGAGATAAAAAAAAACACAGAGATAATAAAAATCGTAATGGTAAAAACCGCAGAGAGAACCTCCCATTGCAGAGCCCTTAAATAAAAACGCCAGGTATTATCTGTCTCACAAAAACCAGAAAGTAATAATGGGTAAAAATCGTGGTACACTGCAGGGAAAATCGCTAGGTATTAGAGGTGAAATCGCTGAATAAAATACAGTGAAAAATCGGAAGTCGAGGAGTGGAATCACTGAGAAAAATAGAGTAAAAAAAAATACGTCGAGGATTAACTTGCTTTGCTAGGCAAATTTTGGGGAAAATATGCAGCGATCACTTCTCTTAGCTGGGAGAAAATGCTAGCAAATGCAGATAGAACTAGATCAGAACTCATAAACTTCAAGATGAAGGTAGCTGGACGAAGGCACAAGGAAAGATGTAGAGAACCCAAACGCAGATAATCAATACAACACTGAAAATCAAACTCAAAGAATCAAACACAGAAAAATATCACTATAATCGCAGAGAAATGAAGAAGTAATTTCACTATACAAAAAGGGATTTGTTGGGTAGAGAAATCATCCTTCACTTTATTATCGATGCACAGTAAAGCAGGGCATTTGAATCCAAATATTTAACACTGTGGTGAAAGACAGTCAATTTGGCTCCTGGACGACTACTCAGGAACGGACTAATAACTTAAAGGATAAAGGAACAAAAGATAAAAACACAATTCCTTGTATTAAAAACAATAAAAACATAGAGTAAAATAAAATAATGGCTCGAAACCAAAACATAGTCTTTTTCCTTTAACAACAGCTATGCCAGCGAACTTTCGAAAATATAGAAATGCATGAACAAGAAATTGAGCTATTATTTAATACAAATTATACACATGCGTAATGTATCCAAATGCAAATGCTCCGAAGTCATTATCCCGCGCGTGATCCGTCCAAATCTCGCTTGCTGATCGATGTGACCTCACTGGTACCTCCCAACCAACGCTAGGGATAATATTATTCCCCTTGACCCCCCCTGAGCCGCAAAGGGGACATGCACACAATACCAGAGAATTCTAGCACCTAGCTTGCCTCACAATATCAAGCTACCACTCCTCACCCGAGCTGGGTATCCCAACTCCCACATGAGAAAGTTCAGTCAAGATGAAATTTCAACAACGTAACGTTACGCAAGCCCAATCATCCTCCACACTCCTCCTCCACCATCCTTTTTATAGAGTTTTCTTAGTCATTAGTTTCCCAAAACCCTCATTAGATTTTTTTTTTTTTTTAATTAACTTCGAAAAACCTCCCCTATACACATGTCACCCAATCCCCTAGTTGCACCAGAAAATCAATTTTATTAATTAATTAAATATTTCTATTTCCCTCGCCCACCTAAAAGCATTCCTAAAAACGCTCGTTGGTGTCCCAAAATTCCCTTACAATTCTTAAATGAATTACGCCTTAATTCCTAGTTGAGTTCATAGATAGAAAGTTCCAAAGGCTAGATTCCTTACTAAGTTAGACATTCAACTTTTTCTTTAAGTTTCCCCGTTTCTTTATGTTACCCTTTTTCTTTTAAGTTTCCCTGTTTCTTTATGTTAACCTTTTTCTTTTAAGTTTCCCCCTTTTTCTTTTTTAACTAAAATCCAATTTAGCAAGTGTAGATAAAAACAACCAATTACCCTTTTAATAAATTTAATCCTCCATTATAATTTTTACTTTAATAATTAAGTTTGAATTTCTTACCCCCCTTCTTGTTACATGTTTATTTATTTATTTATTCTTTAACCACATGTTCTACTTAGACCTAGGTTTTAATTTCCCTAGGCTGGGAGACAATTTTTAAGGGAACTTTTAGTTATTAAACTTTACTCATACCATCCTCTATTTTAGGGCCGACCAGGTTCTAAGGAGGCATAGTTTTCTAGGCACTAGGTTTATTCACTTACCAGTTAAAATCATGACATGCCCTTCAGGACGCACTATGTGCTCCAAGGGTGCCACTCACCTCTTTCCACTTCATTTGCGCGACATGCCCTTCAAGACACACTACATTCTCCAAGGGTTCCACTCACCTCTTGAATGAATTTGGTAGACGTCAAACCCCTGGATTCAATACTCCGCCATGTGATCTTGTGGGAGACTAAGGGCCTCTAAGGAATAAGGCCCCTACCTGATTGTTCACCCCTTAGAATCATCATGAGCGACTATCACAGTCTACCCTCACGACATTGTGGGACTTATTGAACTAGGTAATCATTAACCTACAGTTCGAGCCACGGTGGGAGTGCTAGTAGGCTGCCACACCTCTCCCTCAATGTCTCTGGTTGTTGTGCGTGACCCCTCTACTCCAAATGTGAGTCAGGTCAGTAAGCTATCATCAACGAATCATGTCAAAAATAATAATCAATCATCAAAGCATCACGAATCATATGTACATATGTCACATCAACAACATTCAAACCCTAACAGTCCACTCCTTGACTCGATCCGGAGTCCAAGGGGTTCCATCGATGCCTCTGCATCCTCAATGTCCAGAGTCCTGCACACTCAGGAGAACCCATTCAATAGAACATGTCTATGTAAATACAACAAAATAACATATCATCAAATCCACAATGTCTCATAATCATAGTCAAAATAGCCAATAGTACAACGACCCAGATCACTTGCACGCAAGTGTCCTCAAAGAATAAGTTCGCTGAATGCACGCAAGAGCGAGATGTTACATACACCCCCTCTTGTTTTAAACTTTGTCCCAAAGTTTCACAGTATGTAAGTGCCGAAATAAAGTGTATCATAATATCATAGGTCTAGCTATCAACAAAAATGGTAATTGTTGATGCATATCATATGCGTCCTCCCAGGTTGCCGAGTGTGGACTATGGTTGTCCTACTAGACCTTGACCCAATATATTGTTCGATGTCATAGCTGTCGAATACTATGGTCCAGGATACGGATTGGCTCTGCCATGAGTGCACCCTCGTTAGATACCTGGAAGGTACTCATGTCAATAACATGTGTAGGATCACTAACATAATGTCTCAAAACAGTTACATGAAAAACATTTTGCATATGCCTCAAAGAATCATCCAAGGCTAGTCGATAGGCCATGGGCCCTCTCTTTTCCACAATATCATAAGATCCCAAGAACCTAGGATAGAGTTTATCACCCTTTCCAAACTTGGTCAAACTCTTATGCGGTTTCACCCGCAAGAAGACTCGATTGCCAACTTCATAACTACGATCGATACGACGTGCATTGACATAACTCTTCTGCCGATCCTGTGCTTCCTTTATCATTTGTCTTAGGGTTTTCATTTGGTCTTCCATTTATTGGATCGCTTAAGGTCCCACCAGGACCCTATCCTCAAGCTGATCCCAAACTCAAAGGCATCCGACACAGTCACCCGTAAAGAAACTCGAAAGGTGCCATCTCAATGGTGCTTTGATAATTGTTGTTATATGCAAATTATACTAGTGGCAAGAATACTTCCCAATTCTTCTATTGGTCCATCATGTACATACACAACATATCCTCCAAGATTTGGTCCAAGGCCTCTTGGAAACTAGTCCAAAATCGTCCTGTAAACATTGATCCTCTATCGGATATAATCCTCTTAGGAATTCCATGCAGGCTAACAATATTTCTGATGAAAACTCTAGCTATGTCCGGTGCCTGATACATCGTATGCACAAGAATAAAATGAGCACTCTTCGTCAAAGTGTCGACTACCAAAAAAATTGAGTCATGTCTCCTTGCTATCAGTGGCAGTCCAAAAATGAAATCCATCAAAATGACCTCCCATTTTGATTCCAGAATAGCGTGTGGCTGTATTAATCCTGCCGGATGTCTATGTTCATCCTTCACCTACTGATATTCTAGACATCTTGCCATGTAGTTGACTAAGTATGCCTTCATTCCTTTTGAGAAGAATAAGGGTTTAAGGTTGTCCCTCATCTTCGTGACTTCAGGATGAGCCATGTACACTGCTCTATGAGCCTTGTTTAGGATCAAACTCCTCAACTCATCGTTGGGCGGTACATAAATTCAACTTTTAAATCTCAATAGTCCATCATTGTCCACAGTGAATCCCTCAAATTTTGGTACCATCATTGTGTTTTGTCTGATAAAATATTGACCTCTTTGTACCAGTCATCGTCGTGATGTAAGGTTAGAATATTTTCACATAGATTCGTTTGAAGAGGCCTTACCGAAAATATGTGTGGTCTCCGACTCAATGCATCTGCCACTTTGTTCATTGTTCCTTTTATGGAAGTAATCTCTAAGTCAAACTCTCTAAGCAATTCCAACAAACGTCGTTGTCGCACGTTCAAGTCATTTTGCATAAAGATGTGTTTTAGTCCACAGTGATCTGTTTTTAGTTCAAATTTCCATCCAATCAGGAAGTGTTTCCAAACTCTCAAGGCATAAACAATGGCTAACAACTCCAAATAATACATTGCATAGTTCTCCTCATGCCTTCTCAACTTTCTCGATATGTAAGCGATCACTTGACCGTCTTGGATCAAGATTCCACCTAAACCTTCCTTGGATGTGTTAGTGCATACCAAGAAGTCCACGTCCATGTCAGGGACCTTTAGTATCGGTGCTATTGTCAAGAGCTCCTTGAGCCTCCAAAATGCTTCCGCGCATTTCTCGGTCCAAACAAACTTCTTGTTCTTCTTTTGCAATTCCGTGATCAGATTTTCAATCTTCAAAAGACCCTCGATGAACCATAGATAGTATCCCACTAAACCCATGAAGCTACACACTTCGGGGAAATTCGTCGGCACGGGCCATTCCATAATAGCCTCAACCTTTTTTGGATCCACATCGATACCTTCGCCAAAGATGACATGCCCTAAGTAGTGAATCTTCGATTGACAAAACGAGCATTTAGACAATTTCCCAAACAATTTGTTCTCTCGTAGACACTATAGTACCAGGCGCAAGTGCTCGTCATGCTCCTCCATCATCCGAGAGTAAATAAAAATATCGTTAATGAATACTTGGACGAACCTGTCCAAGTATTCGCGGAACACCCCGTTCATCAAACTAATAAATACACCTAGGGAGTTCGTCAGCACAAATGACAACAGTAAAATTGTAAAGTCCAAACCTCATCTTAAAGGAGGTCTTAGGGATGCCGTCCTTCTTGATCCGTAACTGGTGATACCCTGATCTCAATTCAATATTTGAAAACATCGTCACACCCTTCATCTGATCAGACGGATCATCAATCCTTGGCAATGGATACTGATTCTTGATCATTTCCTTGTTCAATTGATGATAGTCGATGCATAGTCTCCACAACCCATCCTTATTCCGTATGAAAATAACAGGTGCACCCCACGGTGAAACACTTGGGCGTATAGGTCCTAGGTCCAACAAATTCTTCAGTTGCATTTTCAACTCCTGTAACTCCAGGGTAGACATCCAATAAGGCATTCTTGATATTGGTTCAGTCCTCGGTTTTAGGTCTATGATAAATTCCAATTCCCTCTCTGGTGGCATCCCAGGTAACTCCTCAGGTAAGACGTCCACAAACTCTCTCACCACCGGAAGGTGTTATAGACCTTTTGCTACTTCCTTTTCATTTAACGCAAGGATCAAATAAAGCTTACATCCCTTGCGCATGCTCTTTAGTAGTTGGAAGGAAGAGATGAACCTTAGGGAAACTCCCTGGTTCTGACCTACAATCATGCGTCTTTGTCCCTCATCATCGACCAAGCTCAACTGTTCCATCTTACAGTTGAGTATCGCCTCATGCGATTCCAACCATTCCATACTAATCACGACGTCAAAAGATCCTAATATCGTGACGTACAGGTTTTCCTTGGTGACAAACTCTCCCAGGTTAAGGCTACAACCCATAACCTTCCCTCTAAACTTTTGTTTGGTTCCCGAAGCCATTTCTACAAAGCTAAACTCATCCTGTTTGACTGCCTTTACCTTAATTATTTTTAGCACTACCCTAGAAATGAAACTCTCCGTAGCACCTGGATCTATCAAAATACTAAGTGTCTGATCAACGACGGTACTTGATGTCTTGAGCATAGTCGACTGGTGTTCTTTCTGGCGGTTTTTTAACACTACATGAATTTGATGGGTTTGCCCAATCTCCCACGGTAGTGGGTCCAGATGATCTAGATTCTCTGGTCCTCTCTAATGGGTAGTCATGCTAGTAATTTGGTTCCCCACATGTCCAACACCCTTTATTTGGTCCAGTACCCCTGGTACCCGAAGTAGAAGCTGACGACCCATCGACCTGGAACCTTGGTCTTTTCTGCTAAACAAGCCTAAATTGTTGTTGTTGCGGTTGACATTGCTGGTCGTGATGTGGTCCTCGGTAAGGATTCTGCTGTTGAGACGCTAGTCACCGAGGTGTAGTGAAAGTGGATCCTCTCCGGAAGCCACGATATCCTGGCGAATGTTTAGCAGGTGTTTGATGCTGCTGTGCACTAGATGACACCTGCCCCACTGGTCTTGTCGGAGTCCTTCTCTGACCCCCAATGATAAGCTCATCCTCTTCTATGAGGGCCTTCTGGACAACATCATGCAAGGTTTGAGGCAACATAGTCCTAACCTTTACACGAATGCTGAAATTAAGGCCAAACACGAACCTGTTGACTTTAAGTTTCTCGGTATCCAGGTGCGGAGCATATCGAAGCAACTCCATAAAAAGGGCCTCGTACTTGGGCATCATACAGCTGCACTGTCACAAGGCATTGAACTCATTGAGATGACTCTCAATGAATTCCTCAGAAAGATACCTCTCTCGACCATTCCTCGAACAATTCCCCTGACACGTCTTCGACTGCCATGTTCAATGGTGACATGAGCGTCTTCCATCATAGAAGAGTTCTCCCCTTCAGTTGAAATACTGTCCTGCAGACCTTCATGATGGAGGTCAAAATCGCAAATCATGAAGCACATTTCCTTTCTCTCCAACCATGCCTCGACGTCTGAGCCATCTGCGACACTCGTGGAATTGAGAAATTTTCTCTCTTGAGTTCTCGGTGAATGCTAATGGTACTTGCTGGGACGTGCTATGGACCCTTAGGGGTACATGAACTCTGGCCTTATCTCAGTATAGATGGTGAATCAAATCCTCTGGCATTCCTTGGAAGGACCTTGTTAGACCATAATCATCCCTTAACACAATCGAATCCAGCCCAAGGACTTGTTCTTCCCCCTGGGGGTTGGACTCTTAGGGTGTGAGAATTTATGGAGGCATCACACCTCCTTCCACGACACCACGTTGTGAACCTATGTGGCTTCCTCTAATCGAGATCATTGTATGGACACATTAAAGTTTTAATTAGAGCTAGGTTATTACTCAAGGGTTTATTACATTGGAAAGCATGGTGATCCATAGCCACAGGGTTGAACCCTCTCTAATACCATATGATCGACCCCCATCATTACGAAAACAACGACGCATAACAAGTGTAAGATTTTTGTTTTAAAGCAGGGAAGTAACATTGACAACAATCAATCAACGTGACTCGATGATGAACACAACACATGCAAATCAGGCAATAGACAACGTAATGACCCAACGTAATAGAACATCATGCAACTGGATGTAACACACGAAAATCCAATCAATTCAACCCAACAACTTCGACGACAAGTGACTAGAACCCTCTCGGCGAATGAGACACCGCTATTAAAGATTAAGAGACAAGTACAACCTCAATTTCAAAAACAACAACATCCGTATCGGAAGGTGCATGACCCTAAGACAGGTTTCATATGCGCTATCGATCAATGTTTGTAATGATCCCAGCTAAGGATTCAGGTCGCCATGGTGCGACGAGTGCACAAGAATCCCAAGCACAATCAACATCTAACCTTTAACAACACAATCAATGCGTCAAGGTACCAACTTAAACTATCGGTGGTCCTGTTATACCAAAACATATGGTTATTGATAGAAACGTATTATGGAATTGAATAACATCTAAGATAATGTAGTTACATTAATATCTTAAAAAATCTTGCAAAACTTCATGAACTATATATTGAATCACTACCTTATGAATCACTTAGAAACAATTTTCTAGGCAAATAAAACAACAATAACCGAGATAGACCTTGTAGAATTCTTAACATTCTTATAAGACATCTAATTTTCTGGAAGGGATTCTATTGGAAAAGTTCTTCTTAGAACAATTTTGTCATCAAAGGTTATTGATTGATGCTTCAATTCATAAAATATTTGATACATTAACCTCCATAATAGGCCCCGACCTTATTCCAGCTGCCATAACCCAAAATAATCCGAAATTGCAGGTGTAATAAATATGGGTGGTAAGTAAATCTAGGTAGTTTATTAATTAATCTCAGAAGTTAGTGAAAAGGTCTGCGT
This sequence comes from Picea glauca, assembly GCA_000966675.3. Taxonomy (NCBI): domain Eukaryota; kingdom Viridiplantae; phylum Streptophyta; class Pinopsida; order Pinales; family Pinaceae; genus Picea; species Picea glauca. Next base: position 972 of record JZKD02S0923471.1, on the reverse strand, counting down.
AGGATAATTAATTCACTGTGCAGGCATGAATAAACAATTCACTGTGCTAATTGTTGCAAAAAGGGAATAAACACCTGGAAAAAAACCTAATTAATCATTCAAATTATTGTGAATCGTTGTCATCCAAAATATAATTATCTAGAATGCGAGAGTAATTCTATGCCTAAGGGTAAAAGAATAAACTAAATAAATTTAAGGAGCACAATAAATTTCCTTAGCACATCATAAGAAATTTAATAAAAAGAATTTTGTGGTGGTCCCACCAGGGTCTGTCAGCGAGGAAGGTTCACGCTACATTGAGATCTGAAGCATCCAAATTGTGGCCAATCCAGGATTCAAGACAGTTCGACCATAAGAAACCCAAGTATTGAAAGAATGATGCTAACGCATCAGGGCCCACCATCCATGCGGTTAGTAGAGAAAATCTGAGAGAACTAACAGGTTACAAAAGACACAAGAGCGTTTGAATTAAACCAAAATAATAATCTGTAATCATCAAGAAGTCTCATGCCCAGGGAAAATGCTAGTAAAAACCCACAAGGTTGGAAGCTCATGAAGGGTGAATTCGCAGCGGATTGAAGCAAACAAAAATAATTTAGTTGACAAAAAGTTTAAACGAAATTCCTTCTCTTGGAATATAACGTTTTCATACTTTCCATACTTTAAAATAACACCTTTTCATGTCCGTATTTAAACTCATTCATTCATACTTCCTATTATTAAACCTAAAATTTCACTATTTAAAAAGTGAAATATTTCAACCATATTCAATCTACCTTCCCATCAATCACTGGATATCGTCCTGTATATACACTAATTAATCAATCTGTGTGTTAAAATAGCTCCTTTTCTCATAAACAAAAATGTTATACAATAATTTGATTCAATTCATTGCTAAATTCAATTATTATTATATATAACTGAATTAAAAAATTTACAATTCAATTATTCAAATATATAATTGAATTGAAA
>JZKD02S0923448.1:226168-243350 GCA_000966675.3 Picea glauca | reverse complement strand
TTAGTTTAAAACTTATAAAAGAAAAATCAAAAAATATTTTTATGTGCTTTCTTTATCTACTTCTTCAAAGCAATCATTTTCACATTTGAGTTTAGTAAGTTTAGATTAAAACTTACAGCCTGTAAATAATGTATATAAATGAGAGTTGTCTAATTTTTGCTTAAATACGCCTATTACAGTCACATCAGAGCATATGTATATATATATAGTAATTAGTTATTTATTTCTTTTCTTTTATTTTTGTTTCTTTTAGGATTCTTAGATTGGCCAACGGAGCCATTAAACCCGTCAGAACGAGTTATACCAAATGGCTTGGGTTACTTAGACAACCCCAGACTGGACTCGTTCTTCCAATTGACGGATGGTCATTCTCGCCCGTCAACAATTGGGAAACCCTCATGGGGAAGAAAACCCAGCAAAAACTTCCTTAATATAGATAGCCAATACAATGCCAAGACAATAAACCAAACACTATAGAATATCCTCTACTAAGAAATGTGCCTCTCTCTTCCTTCTTCTCCAACTACAGCTACCAAACTTACGCTCTGGACGATCAAGTGAGTGAGTGAACAAATGAAGTGTTGGCTTCCTTTATTTATACAAACTGGAAGGTGCTGAAAAGGTGTCTCTTTACTGGGCAGGGCCGACTTATCTTCTGAGTGGTTAAAACCACTTTAAATTGCCTGGGGGGCGACTTCTTAATTTGCATAATACAATTAGGGTTTGACCAATCCACAAAAGGGGATTTGGTCAATTACAATCCTCGACATGATCAATCCACAAAAGGGGATTGATCTAATGAATAATAAATCAATAATAAATAGAATACTCTTTGCAGTTACAATATTTCAGCACTCCCCCTTAACAAAAAGGGTATTCTACAACATCGTCATGAGAGAGAGAGAGAGGGAAACAACATCAACCGCATCTGGAACACTGACTGGAATATCTATAAATCATCGAAATTTTTTCTCATCATCAATGTTATCATTCACAAAAGGGAGTTGGAATGGCATCATCATCATCTGCATAAACATGGATTAGTATAACACTAATACATCATCATCAATAACAACACAAGGCTGATACAACATCAATATCACAGCACAAAGGTTGGAGCNATTGGCATGAGAGACATGCAATTTCAACAACAATGAAAGAGGCCTCTCAAGTATGTCTTTCTTTTCATAATCTTTTAGCTCAAAAACACAAATCTCGCAAATTGTTTCAATGTCCTCCCCTCTTCCAATGAATTTCTCTCGTTCCTGTCATGTTATTTTGTATTCCTTTCATGGTTTTTTAGATGTTTGTCATTTATATTGTGGGAATTAATTCATGTTCCTATCCTTTTCAAATTCATGGTTGAGTCAACCCTTTGATTTGTTCTCCTCAATCTGAGCTTGTCCTTTCTTCCCCTCAAAACGGTGAATAAAGAAACAGACTTTGCAGAACTGAGTGAGGGAAAGAAACAATCCCAAACCCACCATTACCCCAGTCGCGTTTAGACAACTCTTTATTGATAACACCACTTGTTTGTGTGTTTCCATAACCTAGAATACTCTATTTTGAGACTCATGAAAATGAATGCCAATTCAACAGTCTTGAAACAACTCCAGTCGAATATACATACCAGTGTGAGAAGAGTGTGCGTCGGCACTCCAATAACACTCCAATATCTCACCTTCAGAGGGATTTCAAGACTTTCCACCAGGGACTGAACTTAGCAACCTTGTTCAAATTCAATATCAATAAGCTTTTCAAGGATTCCATTCATGAGAAATCAAAACAAAGACACTTGGTCGGTTGTTGAGGCTATTGTCAACGAGGCACGAAGTGTTCGACCCACCTAGGAAGGCATCCATGGATTGATGGAAAAGCATAGTTTACTTTTGTCGGGAAGTTTTTTCGCTTCTGCACCAAGAAAGGGGCTTAGTACGTAAGGGCATACCTGGAGTGCACAAAGAAATCATAAAAAGTGGAGCAGGTTGGAGACAGTAGAGGGTTGCATCTAAAAAATTCTAAAAGGCGTTATTTTTTAAGATACCGAGGTGAAGGGAGTTCTACCTCTATAATACCTTCCTTTTCCATGGAAATGGTCAAGCGAAGGAGATCTGGTCCCTGAAATGATAGGATGTTTTTCTCAAGCTTTCCATGAACAATGACTTTCAGAAACAGCTTACCGAATTGACTGAATAACACCACCTACAGCTAGGGAAAAGGCATAGGATGCAGAGGTCCTCGGTCGCTACTGGGTTCTGGTAAGCTTCACATTAGATAGGATCTTACCTTGCTCGGGCCCCAGCCGAGAGAGGGAGAGTCGATTTGAGGCATGAACTATGAACGAGGAAGCGAAGATTTCACTTGCTTGGGCAAGTGAGATGAAGAAGAAACCTAGAAGTCGTTGCCTGTTGAACAATAGGAGTTTGGATTTGGTGGAGAAGAAACGTGGGAGTTTGCGGTCGGTGGAGAAGACACACAAAGAGAATATTCATCGATCGTTGATTAACACAAATGGAAAGTTATTATAGGATTTGGACATACGACAAAAGCCTCTGGAGGAACCTCCCATTAAAGAACACCTTCAATGTAAAAAGAGTACAAAGGGAAATTTTACTTACTATAATACAATTATATAATTATTGTACTTGTAATTTTTTGTCATTTAAAAATTAACCTTCAATCCATCTTTTTTCCATTTTTTTACATCTTGCTACCTCTTTAAAGTCGAAGTAACTACTTATAATTTGAAAGGTGGGAGATCAATATTTGTAAAGGGAACTAAGTCTTATTTGATTCATAGGTATTAGTGTCATGAAGTTCCTTTGTTCAATCGAGAAAGGTTTTAGGTACAATGATCTCCCTTAAGGAGGACATCCCTGTATCCATGTTTTCTACTATATCTTCCAAGGAAGGATCAGATTCCCCAATCAACACTTGTTGTCATTGATTTACATCATTTAGTTCATCGTCGTTATCCAAAGAATTCCATAATTTTTATTTCGATTTGGTCCCTTTTTCTTGGGGAGGATGAGCTTGAGCATTGGGACAAGTAGCTTCTTGATAATTTTCTTCCATTTGTCGCAAACCATATGACAAAGAAACCATCAAATTTAGAGGTGTAGATGCTAATATAAATTTTAACATTGATGATTATGAGGAGCATATAAAGTAGGTAAAGCAAGAATGTTACATTGTGCATGTTTTCTTTTCTGCTGGATTTAAATACCTTTCGTTGAATAATATGTTTATTGTGATCCAGAGGTGAGTGAACTCACAAAAGAATAATTTGTTTATGTCCTTACTCATTAAAGTACCTGATTTCGTAGAGGAATTTCAATTTTAGAGGTGTGACCTTGCATAAATGTGGCAGATGGGAAGCTAGTTTGGGACAATTTCTTAAGAAAAAGTTAAATGGTGGCAATCAATGCGTGCAACAACTGTAAGTGTTCTCTTTGTTTAGTTTGAAGAGTAATTTGATTCGTGGAATGTCTCCCATCTTAGAAGCAATTTCGCAAGCAATTTTGATATAGATACTTGAGTAGAGAGAGCATTCAGTATAAAAAGAGTAGCCCATCGTTCATTCCAACCCGTACAAAGGAAAGGATTCACTGAAATTGACACAAGTAAATCCATATTTACTTGAAGCGGGAGGAATCAATGGGCAAAACAAGATCTCTACATGTATCATTAAATCTTGGCCCGTTAGAAAAATAGGTATGGGGTACTTCTACAATGGTGGATTTAGTAAAAACAAACCTCTAGAGATTTTAATTCAGATCCTCCACCCGGTGTTGATGTTGAGTTGGGAAATCAAATTGGGAAGTAATTTAGAAAACATTAGTAAATGTAGATAGGTTCCACTAAGCATGGAATAAGGACCATTGTATTCATTTGGAGGTTACTGCTATGGCATCTTTTGATAGGCGAATAGGAAAGTAGCCACTGGGAGGAGCTTTTAGAAGAAGCGATTACTGGTGGTTTACATAATTTTCTTAGTCAAAGGATTAGAATAGAATCCCCGATGATACTTTTTGTGGCTTGGTATATTATATGTATCCTCTATAATCATTGATATTTGCCTCGAAGCACAATGGCCTATAATCTTTGTAGTAATCTCTAAACTTTTCAATCCTAAGTATTACTCTACTCTATATAACTTTAGGGGAGTTGAAAGTTCGCTTGGACCCTACCTTCTCTCTATGAAGATGGTCAGATATCTATATGATAAAGAAGTAAGACTATATCACACCCATGGAGACATGCAAGGATTAGTTTCCTCTTCTCAATATCCCAACCATAAACTAACATGCAACGAATTCCTACCATGCAGAGTCCCTTATCTCCCCCATGAATGACCCAAGCATAAGATCAATTCCCTCGCATATATGTATTGTCTCCCCCACAAATGAACTAGGCATAATATAAACACTCTCATGTATACACATTGTTTTCTTGGAGGTGATAGAATTTTGATAGAATCTTCTTGGAGGGGGTAGCAAAGTCGAATCTGGTTATATCGAAAAGCAAGATCATATTAGAACTTGGATCTTCTTGGAGGTAGTATTGAAATATGATCTCATTGGATTTGAAAGAAATCATCACGATGACAAGTGGAAGGACACACAACAGTTTTAAGTGCAAAGGCAAATGGTAGTTTTTAATTCATTCTAGACATATGCGCACTTGATGTATATGAGCTTCCATTCCATATCTGCAACAACAACAACCAATGGTTACTATATGGGGTTAAGGGTTTCCAACCAACAAAGCATGAGTGACCACTAATAAGAAAATAATTTACATAATCCAAAATTATATTATATACCCAAAAGTACTATATATTGATTTAGAGAAAATGAGGCTTATTGGTTCAATTATGACAATTCACCCTTAAAATATTTGGAACCTCACATACAAACATCAAACATCATGCATAAACTGAATAGTGAATTAGTATTCAATTGGAATAATATCAAAGCTATATACTCACACCCAAATCACATGTAACCATTTATTTTTTGTAATTGTTTTCTTAGCAACACATTGTATAGCTAGTAAACCCCTTAGAAAATGAATTGTCCCTTTGTACTTATCACTTGTAAAAATATCAATCTTTTGACACTACCACTAGAGATGGATTATGGTTCAATCATTCTCAAATTTAACAGAGATGTCATTTCCATTCACATTTTTCGGTAACCAGAATTGTCTAATCATTCTCCAATTTATTTTTTATCATACATCTATCCAAACAGTGCCCTTCTCAACTCCAACAAATTGTTTAATAAATTGACCCCATTATTATACTCTTTACTCATTAATAAATTGGCCCCCTTACTGTCTTTTCATCTATGGACTACATGCTCTGCCAATTCATGTTGTACAACCATCACAGTCAATAGGGAACACAAAAACCCAAAATTCCATTAAACTGGCCACATTCAAATTCATTCGGATCCAACTAGTTTTGATACGATGCAACAGACGTTGCTCTGGCCCTTCAGATGAAGCTTGACAAAGCTTCTATGTATTTTGCAAGTAATTGAGACCATCGTTCTTGTACTTTCTTCCACACCTCTTTTATATTAATTGACCATTTTTCAAAAAAAAATGTTATTTCTGGCATGTCATCTGATCCAAGGAATGCCAAACAACACTCAGAAATTTTCATGCTGGTAAACAAACAGTTTTGGCTTTAGGGTGTTTTTTTGTTGGTTTAGCGCTTCTGTCAACTCAAAAGCAATGGAGGGTGTTGTTTCTTGTATTTGCCTTCTTGTCATCAGTTGGATCTTATGTATGCTCCTATTGTGTTAATTTGATCACCACAAACTTTGTGAGGCACCATCAAAGATATTCAAGTAAAGTTCTAAGCATGCTCCAACTAGTATAAACTAGCTCAAACCCATATGAACTCATGCATGAAATGAGATTCACTAATAGGCATCAATTCAATGTTATTCGCGTGCCTAGATATCAACAATGTCACCATTAGCTATCAATGTTTGACATTAGAGGGACTAAAGTGTTTTGTTCAAGGTTTGAGATATCATGGGTATTCTGGAGGAGCACCGACTATGGCGATGAAGGGCATAAATTAGTAGCAAACATAGGTTGTGCTTGGTAGATATAAATTCAATGGTGGTTGAATATTTTGAGAATGTTGTGCAACATGTGCTGTGATTGGATGTTCGTTAGTTCGTTCTTTTAGAGAATATATTGATCAAGGAAAATCTCCTCTGTCAGGCAGACAACTAGGTAATTATGAATAAATATTCTTAATTATTTTAGGAATGGTTAGTTATGGATTGACCTAACTAGGGTTTTATAAATCAATCTGGGAAATGTGATTTCAAATAATTAATATTTTTATTTCAAACAATTAACATTTTTAAGAGTCTTGTTTTTACATTTGTTTAAGCAAGATGATAGCAAGGATTCTAAGGGAAAACTCTAGTCAAGATTGTTTGTGTTGTAGTCAAAATGGATAACAACAACACTCTCAAGATAAAATCGAGTCCTCTCTTCTATAACTATGTATTGTTTGTTTCCCCAGATGGGGTGTCTGCTTGCATAAAAGGAAAAGTGGTTGGCATGGATCGTATGGTGTTGTTGAGGGGTCCTAAATCCCTTTAACTCAACAACAAGAACAAAACCCGCCACTAAGGCCCAATTAGACTCTGCAACGTTTAATGGTGGAATGGTTCTCCAGATCTTGTGATCCGACGAAAATAATCGATGGGCTTTACATTTTCTTGTGAAGGTTTTCTCCTTCGGTTAGGACGTTCTCTTTTTCTATTTTCTCTATGGTGGGACCGATATAAGATAAAATCCGGTATAAACCAACTAGGTAACAAAGTGGGAACAAGCTTAACTATTGGAAAAGAAGATGAGCTTGGGATAACTCTTCCACTCTAGCATGCAGACAATGAATGTGTACCACAGGCCTAGTACTAATACATTAACCATAGGGGTATTCCAATTACTGACTAAGATACAATTTATCAGAAGAAAACATGCATGCGATAAATGATGGAAAGTAAAATAATTCACTTAACTCTAATCATCACTCACATAATAACACAATGATTTATCTTCATCATTAAAGAAAAGAACTGTAAAACATTGCATCAAATAACTTATCAATAGATTTAGTAGCTCTTACTCATTACAACATCCATTCATGAAACGAAATAAGAAATAATTCTTCTTCGCATCCAATCATACACACTTTTGATGAAAAAACACAAACTTGTCTTTGGTCCTAAACAAGACTTCTCAATTAAAGGCAGCTCTGAAATGGTTATTAACAAAACCAAAAATGAGGGTCTTTACAACAACCATCGACCTCTAACTAACTGGTCGATGCTCTTATTTATAACATTCAATCAACTAAGAATAACAATTAAAGTGCAGCCAAGTAAAACAAAACTCGCCACATGGCGCTTTCTTCTTTCAGTCTTCAAAAGTCATCTAATGGTTTCATTTGAGTGGATGACTCTTCTCGTACTACGACCACTAGATAAAAATATCCTTGCACGTGTTGGCGTACAGAAACTTGTGTTGATCCATCGGGGCTGAAAGGATCTTCTTGATTTCTATTGCATGTGCCCAATATTTGACTATTTTAGCACTTAACTGTTGTAGCACTGTCCGAACCTTGATTATGTGCTACGTGAACTGTTGCACTTGTCCCGGCACCATGTTCACCACCTTTGTTATCTCTGCAGCCCACGATGAGTCTTGTTCAGTATGTAATTTGACGATAACGCACAAGTCAACAAAGTCATCAGGTGTGTCGAATTCCGGAAGACCGATGTCTCTCATCTCTCGGTTGACCTTCGTCCAATTCTTTTCGCACTCGGCCCATTTTTCTTAGATCTCTTGATGAGGCTCTTGAACCATTCTCACCCAATACTCGGTTGATTTCTTTATATGGTCGATGCTACTATCACTGAGTACCCGAATACTGTGCTCTTCGGTGTCTTGGCCCTGCTAAACGTCGTTGATGTAGTTGATTCTTTCCACGGCTTGGTGCACTTTCTCATACCACCTCTCCATATATTTACACGTTGCCATCGCCATAAGGGTGTCTTCTTGGTACTCAACTATTCTTGCAGTGAACAAATGTCGCTCGTTCACAAATTTATTATAGGTTTCTTGGAACTTGTTCCTCAGGACCACTGCGGCTTGTGTGGTGTCCTGGTAATAATTTGCCAAATGGTGCAGATGTTCTAACTCTTTCAGGGCAACGACCAAATCCTCTTCATCCCTTTTTGCTGTGTCTAGGGTGGCATCTGAGATTGCCATCCCTATGCCGATAAGTTCGGATGTTTTGGCTTCTTCAATATTTATCAAATTTTCCTCAGTGGTGACGAGGATGGAGCGATCTAGAGTGATCCTCCTCTTCTTGGTGGTCCTTTGCACAATAGCTTTCCTTTTTCGGTCATAAGCGATGGCGTGTATGTCAATTACTTCATCCACGAGTTTGGGGATTTGTTGATCTCCCCAGGTGAGTGTATTCCCCAGACTTCTGATGGTATATATTTGTTCAAGACTAGGTTCTTGAACTTCCTCCCTTTGTTCTGAAGGCTCGATTTTTGTTTGTTGCTCATCGGGGAGTTGAGTATCGATTGAAATTGAGGCATCGGGGGTAGGTTCAACACTTAATTGATTATCGACCATTGAGACGTTGATTTCTTGTCGTAGAGCTTCTCCCTTTTGTTTGACCGTCTCTAGCTCATCCTTAGGACTATCTGCTTGGGTTTTCGGTGCATTGGGTAGCTCAGTGTCTAAGACACTCTCAACTTCTTGTTCATTCTGTTGAAGCCCCTGAATTCGAGTGTCGGGAGCTAGGGAAGATGTCCTCTTTGGCTCCTTTTCCTCTGCGACATGTATAGGGGTTACAAGGGATACCTTCGGGCTCTCATCATCATCATAGATTTTTATTAATTCGCGGAGGGGGTCTGGTGCACTTGTTCCCCCTGATACCCCGGTTGTCTCCGGCTGAGCTGAAACATCCATCGGTGATCTGGCCTGCGGCGTTGTGATTTTTTGGGTCGCTCAACCTGGCGATTCCATCGATGTCTATCAGTTCAAAGCCGCTTGGACCTATCTGGCTTTCATTTGGGTTATCGACAGGGGACCTTGTCATGCCTGTGAGGTCCAGGTCATTTTGCAGTTGATCAATTATCCGTTGCGCATGTTCTATCATGAGTAACACCCTTTCCCACGTGTCCTATGTCATAGGGAAACCTTTTTCTTGCATCAGAGCTACCAGGCGTACATCTTTTGCTTCTGCCGCTGTCATTTCTTCCTTGGCCCTGAGTGCCTCTTAAGCTGATTGCTTTATGGTCATCGCCTGTTCATCCAGGATCATGGCTTTGAACCTGGTCATTTTAGGGTCGGCCATCCTTGCTAGCACTTTGTCCCAGTCCTGGCCATTTTCCGTGAAGACTTCATCTTCAAACATGTCGTGGTCGTATGGCCAGCAGGACAACACTTGAGAGGCATGTTTCAAGACCAGACCCTTTGGTTCATGTTTGCAGAATCGGTTGGTCTAGAATCTGAACTCTAATTGGCTCAGTCCTTCTTGCTTGGCTCGAGCGGTGTCTTTCACCAAGTAGAAGCCTACATGGAATCCATAAGGTACGCCCTTTTCTGTTCCTTGACCAAAGTGGCGTTGTAACCTTGTAGGATGGTCTGGTAGCATATCTCCCCCACTACAAGTCGGTCAGGGACATGTGCGGGCAGGAGATGAGGTGTTTCAGTGGCCCCGAACACCCTGATGTAGGTATCACGCTCGTTCAAGTACAAGTGGCCAACCTTTGATATCATCTTTTTGGCTGCAACCGGTAGTCTCGGGCACTCTTTCTTGAAAACAATAAAATAAATACGTGTGATGAATTCATCACAAATGAGGGAGTAAGGTTTTTTGTACTTGTTCTGCCATAAGAAGTTGAAATATACATGTATTGGGAGTTCTGCGACGTGCCAGCTCAGGTTCATGACAGCAAAAACGTTTCTCGCACATATGACATTGAGTAAGTAAGAAGCCATGTAGAAGGTTGAAGTCTCTCCTTCTTTTGACGTTTGAGCCTTTTGTATGCAGATGCTCAGTTGCTTGAAAATGATGGCTCCCCAATTGAAGTTGCTCTTGGAAATGGCCACTGTGTAAGCTAGAGGCATCCATGCCTCTGAAAATCTAGAGCAATCTTTATCCCCATACAATCGAAAAATGAGGGCCATCGGGTAGATGTATGGCTCCCTTAAGTTGGTTGCCTGGTACCAGCCGGAGGTCCGGTTGGTGTATTTTTTATCTTCTCTTCACCATGAGGCCATCACCTGACTGGTGTCATGGCGGTCGTAGAATTTTACGATGAAATTAGTGTTCAGTTGCTCCTCAGGGTCTCTAAGCTTGTGATACTTTTGGACCTCAACCAGAAGGAAGACCCTGACACACCGACCACTGTCGTCGTTGATTAAACACTTATGTGTGTCTGTGTGGTCTATGAGCCACTGTATAAGTTCTATACAAGGAAACACAAAGGTTCTGCTTGCTACCATGTGCATGTACGACCGTCGAATATTCGGGAATACCTGGTTGTTGAGCGCTCTCACATCTGGGTCACTGTGTGGGATGTATTCTACGAATTCCTCCCAACTGATCTTTTTGAAGAGTTCTCCCCAATGTGGGAGTGTCGTCTTGGTCTTTGTGCTTGCCTCTGTGTCTCCAAAGGCTGGAGGTTGAATGAAAACCTTATTTTTAGATTTATTAATGACTGGTTCCGACCTCGGAGTGTACTCCAATGGGTTTGCGACCCCTAGAGAGGAACCTTCGCCTACCTTTGGCTCCTTCAGCTTCGACACCCTCGGTGATCGTCTAGTGTTCGGCTTTCTTAGCGGCATTGTTCCTGCAACTGGAAAAAATAAAGTTTATATACTATGCAAAGAACATAACTGGATAACAAATATATAAATTGTAGCCACGTAAAAATCACAGACTTTGATACATACCTGTAAAGATTGCTAAACCTGGTTATTTGATACTCACGGGAACTCTGTAGCTTTTCGAATTGCTTGTCTTGCTTCTTCAGATGCTCTAAAACTTCTTTGCACACAGGATGGTTTCGTTTACGATGGCTCAAGAGAAATTAAACCAAGGAGGAACTTATCATGTTGTATCAACCATTTAATTTGGGTGATGAGTGAAATTGAAACAAATCTGCCGCCAAATCTCTGCAACTTAAATTCATCGTGGGTGGATGGCGGAGGCGCGAAGGGTGATGTGGTCTATCAATAATTTCAAACGGTTGTTTTGATTCTCACATGAAGTAGCAACTAATGCGAGATTTGGTATTAATTAGCCCCTTAAATGCTCAAAATCTAATCATATCTAACGCTAAAACGTCCCATCGTGTCGCTTTCTCAGTAGGTGGATCAAGGATCGGTGTTGTGCTATGAACATTTTTGTTGATGTCCCTCGCAAAAGTTATGACGCCAAACAATCTCATCATATAATGCCATCGTAGCAAAGCTAGCTCAAAGGTGTGACTTGGATCTAGGGAACCAAGAATGACTTAGGGTAAAACTAAACCGTACAGTTATCCAATCTGGCAAAGACACATGGCGTTGAAGACCAGTGACTTAATTCACGTGTATTAGTCGGAGTTGGGACTTTCTTCAAGTTGTGCGTTCTAAAACAAACCTGGGCTCACTAATGTCGAAAGGTATTGGGGGTTGATGATCGGGGATAAACCTATCACGAGTTTTTCTTCGGATTAGCTTCCTCGAAAAACTTATGATGCCGAAACACTTCGGGAATCAGTGATCGGGAAGACTCTTTAGTGTGGTCAGAATGTTCATTGTGATCCTTTTCGGTCTTCTCCGATTCCGATAAGCTTGTCGGCTATCGGTTATCGACGATAACGTTTATTTATTCGTTAACGCTTACTCCCTTCACCTTTCACCGATGTCGAAGGGGATCGACTATCGGTGATATCCTTATGTGATACTTGTCGTGAAACAAAACTTCCTTTCACCGATACTGGTGAAGATCGACACTCGACGACTGAGGTTTTCCGAGTGATTCTTTTTCATCTTTTAATTCCTTCCGATGTCGAATTTGGGCGCATTGGGTGAAATGTTTTGGTTGTTGATTCTTTATTTAAAGGTTAAGCCTTTTTAAGTCACGAGAGTTCATAGATTCAGGCAAACCTTGAAATACTAATGAGAATCGAGATAATAAGCAAAGGCAACATTTCTAAAAAAATAAATGAAGTTGAATCAGACAGTGCAAAAGATCAAGTGGTACCCAAAAAGAAAAAAATTGGCATTGGTCTTTTAGGGTCTGTTGAGTGCTCAACAAATGGTGACTTACTGGGTGGAAGAAGAATATTTGTTCCTCCTTCGAGCTCAACTGATGCAAAAGCTGGTGAAAAACTTAACTAGTTTTTAATCAGAGCTTCTTTTACCCTTGCATTTGAAATTCTCCGGTTGATTCCTCCGGGCTTGCCTGTGGGGTTTTCAACCTTTATTCCACCTTCGTTTCCTGTAACCCTGAATCACACCCTCTTTGACAAGAATCTAGTAAAGCATTCACTGGAACTGATCCTTTAGTTACCTTTACTCACTTCCTACGGTGTTGCTCTGCTGCCAGTGAGCATCCATAGACTCGACGGAGTCACAAACCTTGCTCCATTGTTAGTGATCATCCATAGCCCTGACAGAGTCACCCCGATGTCACATACCTTGCTCAACTGTCAGTGAGCATCCATAGTCCCAACAAAGTTATCTGCATATCCTCTCCTACTATATGCTCATTTGATATAGTTTATTTTATTTCGGCAGAATGGCCTGAGCGAGTGGGAGAGGAAGACGTCTGTTATTTGCAAAAATGAGATGGTTAAGATGAAATTTTTTCTAGCTATGTTTTTGAGGTACATGTAGTCCTTTCCATCTTACCATCTTTCCTTTAAGGTTTCACCACACCACCAGGCAGACACTTCCGCATTTCTCCAAAGTTGTTCATCTGTGCAGGTTAGATAGAGAACCCCCCGAAACAACCGTAGGTTCCCCAACGTTTCTTGTGTTGTATGTGAGGGATGAGTTAGGAACAGAGTTCGCCATATCACATGAATTGAGGTCAACCATTGTCTTGCTAAACAGACTCTTCAAAACACAGAAAGACTATGACATAAATAGAAAAATAAAAATGTATTTCGCAATCATGAAAACACACATGCCAAACATAAAATTTACACACACACACACACACTACTCGTACTCTAGACCCAGACTCTTGTCTCTCATTTCTGATGATCTTAATGAATACCCAGAGAATTTATTTATACTAAAACTAGAAGGTTGCCGGTCATATTTTACAGGTAATTGTCAGTCTAAAAAGTAGATTCCTTCAAGTGGATGGGGCAGCTGGTGGAATCCAACTGTTATCTCATCCCTTAGAGGCTCAACCATATGGGGACCCATTCCGACTTTTACAAAAATACATGGGATTCTAAACATATCAAATCAAACACAAAGTGGAGTTCAACTGGAACCCACGAAACAGTTGGGACACCACTGTCGGCCCGATAGACATGAATCTAAATATTACAAATTTGTAGTCCCATCATGCTTCCATTCTATTTATTATATTATGCATAGCAATTGAGTCAAAATAATCCTCGTTGTCACTATGATCAATGTCGTAGTTGATATGACTGGAGAGTGGTGATCCATAATGATCAGAAAATGGTGAGAAACCATTGAAGCACTTGTAAAATGGAGATCCTTGCATGGCTGAGATCAAATCTTCATCAAGAACACAAATATCCTCGTAGAATTTACTAGAAACTTTGTAGTTTTGGGGTTTAGTAGGTTCGGTTTTGATGTACAAAAGGTCACTTCCTTGGAAAGATAAATTAAACATGAACCACCCATTATGGTGTGTTGCTTCTTCAATTTTTGAACGTAACCAATGTTTGAATGCTTATTTGTTGCTGTCAAAGAATAAAAAATCTCTCTCTCTCTCTCTCTATATATATATATATATAATGGAAATATTGTTTTAGGGCTTGGCCATTCACTGGGAGGGTGTCAGGTTCCCCCCTTAGATTCTGCAACCAATAAGTGTCTGCCCCAATCTTCTTGGCCACCTGGAAAGGTCTGAGCCATAGATTTTGAAACTTAGAATGTTTTCCTTTCGGCTCATTTGCTCTGTCCCATTTTAGGACTAAGTCTCCTACTTCAAAATTCTTCTCCTTAGTCTTATGCTCTTCAAACCACCTCTTTACTATCTGTTGATGAGCTATGAACTTTGAATTAGCGTTTTCCCTTTCTTCTTCTAACACGAGTAGGGTGTCAATTCTTTGTTGTATGATTGATGAGGGTTGTCTTCTTGAATCCTAAGCAAGTTGAAGAGATGGAAGATATAGCTCGTCTAGGAGAATGGATTCTTGTCCGTATACCATAAAACATGGAGAATTCCCAATAGCTTCCTTGGTTGTAAGTCTATCGGCCCATAAAGCATTATGAAGTGAGCCATGCCAATTTCTCTGGTTGTCCGTAACTGTTTTCTTCAATATCCTCACCAGGTTCTTATTAGTTGATTCGGCCACTCTGTTTCCTTGTGGATAATAGTTTGCAGAGTATATAATTATGATTCATTTATATAGAGCAAACTCTGTTAAGAATGTGGAAGAAAAGTAAGTGGTGTTATCAAAAACAAGGACAGAAGGCATACCGAACCTTGTAATCAGATGTTGTTCTATGAATTGTATCACCACCTTTTCATTTACATGAGTCAGAGGGATGGCCTCCGCCCATTTCGTGAAACAATCTATGGTGGTTAGTATATATCTATGTTGTTTTGATAAATTTGGTGTTATCTCTCCTATGATATGTAACCCCCATTGCTCAAAAGGCCTAGAAACGACCACCGGTTGGAGTGGAACAACTACTCTCTTTTCCCTTCCCGCGCTTATTTGACACGTTTTACAGTTCCTAGCATATGTGTGAGTGTCCTTGAACAGAGTAGGCCAATAATAGCCAACTCTTAGTATTTTATGAGTAGTGGTGTTTCCTGCAAAATGTCCACATGCAGGACCATCATGGAGCTCCTTCAGAACTTTTCTACATCTTCACATTCGAGACATCTTAAAAGTACCCCATCATAATTAACAAGTAAGAGTATCGAGTTTATGAGATGATATTGTGTTGATTTCAACCTAAGGGCTCTCCTTTCCCTAGGGTTTAGGTTTTCTGGACAAGTTCCATGATGCAGGATATAAGTCAGCTTCTCATACCAGGACTCATGCCCTGGGGAACCGTATGAAGCTTCACCACACCACAATGCTATTTAATTTTCCCATCCGGGGTCTTCATTTATTTGGTCCTCGGCTTCAACTGCCAGTTTGCACAATCCTTGACCCTTAACCAGTTTAGCAGGTTTTATATCTAGATCAAACTCTTGGACTACTACCATCCAGTTTCCTCTTCTTTCCCCCATTTCTTGTTGGGTGAATAAGGATCGGACAGTAGGGTGAGGCACTATGACTTTGGTATGATTCTTTAGGATGTAAGATCTAAAGTGTTTTACCACTTTGTAAACCGCATAAGCCTTCTTGTCGATGGCAGGGTAATTTAGCTCGGCTCCTTGGAGGTTAGTGCTCATGAATGACACCGGAGCCTCATTGTTGTCATCATCTTTCTGAGTCAATACTGCAGGTAACGATTGGTCGAAAGCGAAAGTATAGAGGAAGAAATCTCTACTAAAATTGGGGCTTTGCAACACTGGAGCTTGAGATATTGCAGTCTTAATATTGTTGAAAGCATCATTTTGTTCATCATCCCACTTAAATTCAGCATCTTTGCGGATCATTTTTTGTAATGGTCTCACAGTCTCAGCGAAATCGGGGGTGAATTTTCTTACAAAATTTATTTTCCCAAAGAAGGACTGCATCACCTTTATGTTGTGAGGTAATGGGAGCTGAGTTATAGCCTTGAATTATTCTGGGTCTATGCAAATTCTTGCTTGGGATATAATATGACCTAATATCTTTCCCTCCTCAACACCAAAGATAGTCTTCTTAGGATTTAAGGATATACCGTATTTTCTACACCTTTCAAAAATCTGGGTTGAGTGTTGGATGTGCTCTTCTCTGTTCTTTGAATACACCGTTACGTCGTCCAAATAGACTACTACACATCTCTTAATCAGTCCTTGAAACTCTATGTCCATTTCCCTTTGGAAGGTTGCCCCTGCGTTGATTAACCCAAAGGGCATGCGTTTGTAAGCAAAGGTTCCCCACTTGGTTCGGAAGGTAGTTTTCAAATGGTCTTCCTCTAAAACCAGAACTTGGTTGTAACCCAAGAAATCGTCCAGCAGAGAGAAGATCTCATAGCCAGACACGGTCTGCAAGAGTTCCTCCATCAGTGGGACTGGGTAATTATTCTTTTCTGAAGCTCTGTTGAGGTTTCTGAAGTCTACGCATAAGCGAATTTCCCCAGACTTTTTCCTCACGGGAACCAAAGTTTCTACCCATGCGGAGTGTCTAACTTGAAAAATGATCTTGGCATCGAGTAGTTTATTTAACTCTTGATACATGAGAGGTTCTAGGGATGGGTGGTACTTCCAGAGCTTCTGTTGGAAGGGTTTCACTTCAGGTTTTAATGGGATAGTGTGTTGAATGATACGGGTATGATAAGTTTTCAGATCTCGGTAGGACCATGCAAAGACATCTTGATACTATTTGAAAAGTTTGAGATAGGACCTCCTTTCCTCTTTAGATATTGTTTTGTCGAGATTTACACTCTTGGGGTTTTTCGGGGTTACTAGATTTATAGTTTCATGCATGGGAGCTGTTATCCCCGATTTCTACAAACTGTGCGATAACAAGACCAGAAGTCCTCGTCTTTGCGTTCTTTGGCCCTTTAAATCTTTCCCTTATGTCAAAAAGGTTTTCTAAATTGGCTATTCCCTTATGTATCGTGTGAGACCTTGGTTTGTCAGTTGGTTGATCTGTCTGAGGATCGACTTCTGTTGATTGTTCCTGGAATACTTCATTGTCAATTGTTAAGCCCTAATATTGGCTCATTACCCCTTAATTGGGGCATATTATCTTAGTAATGTTATTTTATTTATGTCGGCTTTAGGCCATTAGTTGTAATTATACCTCCTAGTCTC
>JZKD02S0923448.1:210985-221169 GCA_000966675.3 Picea glauca | reverse complement strand
AGGTTGCCCCCTCGAAGAGGCTTATTATCTGAAATTATCTCTTTTTCAAGGCGTTGAGTACTTTTCCTGAGGTTTTTCTATGCTATATTGATGTTTGGTTCTTAACATCAATAGCCAAGTCATTAAAATTATTCTGATTGGTCAAAAAATTTATGATCTGTTTATCTCCTTCAAAAACATTTCAATTAGAAATATTGTTGGGCACTTACGGTTTGTAAAGTAGCTCCACAGTGAACCGGGAGGCTTCATAATCTTCTAGAGGTGATAGTCTTGAAGCAACGATGGCTAGAGAATCAACAAGAATGTTCTTTGCTTTGGGGATCGTTGTAATGTTGAAGGCTACAAAATTCTTTATTAGCCTGTGCACTTCCTGTTGGTAATTCCTCAGGTGTGGAGAGTTGCAATGTATAGTGTTCCTCACTTGTCTGACGATGATCTCAGAATCTCCGAAAACCTTCAATTCTTTAACATTTAATTCTATGGCTTTCTTTAGCCCTTGTACTAGAGCTTCATACTCAGTGGTGTTGCTTGTGCATTCAAATTCTAGTCTACAGGACAAGAAATGTCGTTTACCTTTTGGATCAATGAGGATGCATCCTACCCCTGACCCTTCTTGTGATTTAGATCCATCAAAGTATAAGGTCCAAATTTGCGAGCGAAAGTTATTTGTTTCTTCTTCCTTGTTACTTTCTTGCTCTCCTCCTTTTTTTTTTCGTGATTTCTAACATAGGTTCTTGACAAAAGAGGGTTTCCTCTGTCGCCGTCGACTATTTCCCTTGAAAATTCATTTCAGATTTTTGAGTAAGGGGGACATCAGATGAGAAAGGGGGAAAATTCCCAAAATCGGAGTCACGGGAATAATTTCCTAGCACGGGGAAATCTGTCAATGAGGGTTCATTGAGGGTTTCTTAGTCGGTAACAGTATGTTTTAGATATCTTTTCCTATCAATCTTGATCATATTCGGGTGTCCCCTTAATGGTAGCCAAAGATGCGCCCAGTTTGTACTAAAGTATCCATTTAACTTCTCGGACCAATCTTGGATTAATAACAATCCATAAGCTTCTGGGATATCTACTACGATAATTTCAATTACTTGCACAAACTTAGGGTGTGTCACTATTTTGATCATCACATCTTTGAGTTCTCCCGTAACCTTAACCTGGGTTCTGTCTAGTTGTATTACATGTTTATCGCTTTTGAGAGTAACGATGTTTAATTTTTTTCAAATAGACAAAGGCATAACATTAGAAGATGCTCCTAAGTCAACCAAACAATTATGGAGGTTTATGTTGAAGACTTCAAATGTCAAAAGGAAAGGTGGGAGAAAAGGTTTTCCCTTCTTGTCTTGAGACCAGTCCTTCAAAGTTGGATTATTTCCTACATTTGTGGGAGTTAGATTTCTTCCCTGGTGAGTGCTTGTCGTAGGATTTTCTACTGATTTCAATGCTTGTAGTAGAAAGTCATTTTGATGAGGGATTCTACATATGTCCATGACTAATATATTTGCTTTCACCTTTTTCAAGTCTTGTACTATGTTGTAGTCCAGCTTGGGTGATTCTCGTGTATGGATGTTTATAGGGTTTCTTCGGGGAGAAAAAGGTGCTTTTAGGTGATCAGGAACTAGCTTTCCCCCCGAAGTTTGGGCAGTAGTAAGATCGTTTGAGACATGTTGATCCTTACTTCACGTTTCCACAACCGAGACCTCTGCGAGTAGTTTTGGAACTTCAGATAGGTCGTCGGAAGGCATAAGTAGGTCAGGGCCCCATATCAGCATGGTTGTTTCTTTTGGTGGATCAATTTCTTCCTGATCAACGACATTCATAACTGAACTGCTTGATTGTTCGGTTAGGGAAACCTCATTTAGAAACCAGTTGGCCATCAAATTCATGGCATGCACCCATTGTGGGCAATCTCTTTCAGAGTGATTCTCTTGATGATAAGTACTGAAAGAATCGGATGCTACATTTCCCAGATCGATGTTTAAGTTGGATAGAGGAGGTTCAATTGCTTTGAACGATGGATTCTTTTTGAAAAAAGGTTTATAGGGCCTTTGGACTTGGCTTCCCTCCCCTATGTTTCTCTTAATGTCTATGATTTCATTTGATAACTTCTTGACCATGCATTGTAGGTCTTCTATGTCTCCACTTCCCTTTTCAAGACCCTGTTCTATTTGTTTCCCTGAGGCTCTAGTCAACAAGAGTCCTCTCCTGGGAGGAGGTTGAACTTCCTTCTTAACTAATGAGACCTAACCTTCTTTACATCCCTTCATTTGGAACTCAATCGTTTTGGCTTCTTCAAAATTCTCAGCCAAGGTTGGTTTGGCAGCCCTCTTCGCAAACATGGAAATAGAAGTTGGGAGAGAATTATCATATACTTCGATTTGAAACTCCTGAGTAGGTTTATCTTCAGGTTGGAATTTGTTTAAGATAGTTGTGAATCTTTGATTGAAATCTTTAACCTTTTCCTTTGAACTCATGGTGGCGGCAAACAATTCAACCATCAGAGGCTCCTGTAGTGTTTTCTTTGGCAAATTTATCCAGAAAATCCGTTTGAAACTTCGTCCAACTAGTTATGGTCCCTAAAGGTAGGTTAAAATACCATGTGGAGGTTGAGTTCTCAAAGGTATAGGGGAAAATCCTGCATACTACGTCTTCATGTTGGAAATTCATCAGTTTGTTGGTTGGTATGAATTTTTTAATATGGTCTTCAGGCAATCCTGAGGTCTCAGGGTCAAATTTAAGGAGTAACTTCTCTAGATGTCGGGGAAGGTTATGTACTCGTCCAGGGATGGCCAAATCATCTCTGGCTGACCAAGGTTGATTATTCTATGGTGGGTTTCCCCTCTCTTCATCATGGTCATTGTTATCTTCCATATCTTCAGATCCCGAAATTGAGTGTTTTGAGTTAAACCCTTCCTCTTCAGAGAAGTTGTTGCCTCACGTTTCAGGGATTAGATTAAGAGGATGTTCGATTTCGGTGAGGGAGAAATCTATTAGGTCTTCTACTGTGTGCACAAAAACATGGTCAGGGATATCGACCACTGGCATGACTACTTGTTTTCTTCAAGGAAGTAACGGAGCTAAGGGCAGTGCACCGATTTGTCGGGCGTAATCTCTTGTGATTCTTCTAAATTGGTTTAATTCTTCACAAGGAAGAGCGTAAGGTATATCATGGAATAGATGTTCTTCCTCGTGTTGGGGTGAGTTACTCGTTCCAGGAGTACTCAGTGTGTGTGGGTTGTCTTGGGAATGACTAGCCATGCATGTGGGTTGTTTTGAATCTACAGGTTGTCTGAAATATAATGTCACATATCATGTCAACCAGTCATTCTTCGGCCCTCCTTCTAGCGCCAATTCTGTTGAGGGGTCCTAAATCCCTTTAACTCAACAACAGAAACCAAACCCGCCACCGAGGCCCAATTAGAATCTGCAGCATTTAATGGTGGAATGGTTCTCTAGATCTTGCGATCGAGCCAAAATAATCGATGGGCTTTATGCTTTCTTGTGAAGGTTTTCTCCTTCGGTTAGGGCATTCTCTTTTTGTATTTTCTCTATGGTGGGACTGATGTAAGATAAAAGTCGGTATAAACCAACTAGGTAACAAAGTGGGAACAAGCTTAACTACTGAAGAATAAGTTGAGCTTGGGATAACCCTTTCACTCTAGCATGCAAACAATGATTGTGTACCACATGCCTAGTACTAATACATTAACCGTACAGGTATTCCAATTATTGACTGAGATACAATTTATTAGAAGAAAACATGCATGCGATAAGCAATGACAAGTAAAATAATTGACTTAACCCTAATCATCAATCACATAATAACACAACGATTTATCTTCATCATTAAAGAAAAGAACTGTAAAACATTGCATTAGATAACTTGTCAATAGATTTAGTAGCTCTTACTCATTACAAAATCCATTCATGAAACAAAATAAGAAATAATTCTTCTTTGCATCCAATCATACACGCTTTTGATGAAAAAACACAAATTTGTCTATGGTCCTAAACATGATTTCTCAATTAAAGGCAGCTCCAAAATAGTTCTTAACAAAACAAAAAATGAGGGTCTTTACAACAACCATCGACCTCTAACTAACTAGTCGATGCTCTTATTTATAACATTCAATTAACTAAGAATAACAATTAAAGTGCAGCTAAGTAAAACAAAACTCGCCACATGGTGCTTTCTCCTTTTAGTCTTCAAAAGTCATCTAATGGTTTCATTTGAGCGGATGACTCTTCTCGTACTCCGATGACTGGATAAAAAGATCCTTGCATGTGTTGGCGTATGAAAACCTGTGCTTATCCATCGGGGCCGAAAGGATCTTCTTGATTTCTACTGCATGTGCCCGATATTTGACTATTTTAGCACTTAACTGTTGTAGCACTGTCCGAGCCTTGATCAGGTGCTATGTGAATTGTTGCACTTGTCCTGGCACCATGTTTGTCACCTTTGTTATCTCTGTAGCCCATGATGATTCTTGTTCGGTATGTAATTTGACGATGTCGCGCAAGTCGACAAAGTCATCAGGTGTGCAGAATTCTGGAAGACCGATGTATCTCATCTCTCGGTTGACCTTGGTTCAATTCTTTTCACACTCAACCCATTTTTCTTATATCTCCCGATGAGGCTCTTGAGCCATTCTCACCTAGTACTCAGTCAATTTCTTTATACGATTGATGCTACTATATCTGAGTACCTGAATGTCTTGCTCTTCGGCGTCTCGGCCCTACTGAACGACGTTGATGTAGTCGTTTATTTCCATGGCTTGGTGCGCTTTCTCATACCACCTCTCCATATCTTTACACGTTGCCAGCGCCATGAGCATATATTCTTGGTACTCGGCTACTCGACTATTCTTGCAGTGAACAGATGCCACTCGTTCGCAAAATTATTATAGGTTTCTTGGAACTCGTTCCTCAGGACCACCATGGCTTGTGTGGTGTCCTAGTAATAATTTTCCAAATGGCGCAGATGTTCTAACTCTTTCAGGGAAACGTCCAATTCCTCTTCATCCCTTTTTGTTCTGTCCAGGGTGGCATCCGAGATTGCCATCCCTGCGTCGATAAGTTCAGATGTTTTGGCATGCTCTGCATTTATCAAATTTTCCTCAGTGGTGATGAGGATGGAGTGATATAGAGTGATCCTCCTCTTCTTGCTGGTCCTTTGCACAATAGCTTTCCTTTTTCGGTCATAAGCTATGGCGTGTATGTCAGCTACTTCATCCACAGGTTTGGGGATTTGTTGATCTCCCCAGGTGAGTGTATTCCCCAGACTCCTGATGGTATATATTTGTTCAAGACTGGGTTCTTGAACTTCCTCCCTGTGTTCTGAAGGCCCGGTTTCTGTTTGTCGCTCATCGGGGAGTTGAGTACCGATTGGAATTGAGGCATTGGGGGTAGGATCGACACTTACTTGATTATTGACCGTTGAGACGTCGATTTATTGCCGTGGAGTTTCTCCCTTTTGTTTGACTATCTCTGGCTCATCCTTGGGACTATCTGCTTGGGTTTCCGGTGCATTAGGTAGTTCAGTGTTTGAGACACTCTCAACTTCTTGTTCATTCTATGGAAGCCCCTGAATTCGAGCATCGGGAGTTGGGGAAGATTTCTTCTCTGGCTCCTTTTCCTCTACGACATGTACAGGGGTTACAAGGGATACCTCCAGGCTCTCATCATCATCATAGATTATTATTAATTCGCGGAGGGGGTCTGGTGCACTTGTTCCCCATGATACCTCGACTGTCTCCGACTGAGCTAAAACATTCATTGGTGTCTATCATTTCAGGGCCGCTTGGACCTATCTGGATTTCATATGGGTTGTCAACAGGGGACCTTGTCATGCCTGTGAGGTCTGGGTCATCTTGCAGCTGATCAATTATCCGTTGTGCATGTTCTATCATGAGTAACCCCCTTTCTCACGCGCCTTGTGTCATATGGAAACCTCTTTCTTGCATCAGAGCTACCAGGGGGACCTCTGCTGCTTCTGCCGCTATCATTTCTTCCCTGGCCCTGAGGACCTCTTGGGTCGATTTCTCTATGGTTGTCGCTTGTTCATCCAAGCTCATGGTTTTGAACTTGGTCATTTTCTGTGAAGACTTCATCTTCAAACTTGTCATGGGCGTATGGCTAGCTGAACGACACTTGCGAGGCATGTTTCAAGACCAGGGCCTTTGGGTCGTGTTTGCGGAATCGACTAGTCTGGAATCTGAACTCCAATTGGCTCAGTCCTTCTTCCTTGGCTTGAGCGGTTTCTTTCACCAAGTAGAAGCCTACATGGAATCCATAAGGTATAAATGCCCCTTTCTTGTTCTTGACCAGAGTGGCGTTGTAACCTTGTAGGATGGTCTAGTAGCATATCTCCTCCACTAGTCAGGCACATGCATGGGCATGAGATGAGGTGCTCCGGTGGCCCCGAACACCCTGATGTAGGCATCACGCTCGTCCAGGTAACAGTGGTCGACCTTTGATATCATCTTTTTGGACGCAACCGATAGTCTCAAGCACTCTTTCTTGAAAATAAAAAAAATAAATATGTGTGATGAATTCACCGCAGATGAGGGAGTAAGATTTTTTGTACCTCTTCTCCCATAAGATGCTGAAATATACATGTATTGGTAGTTCTGCGACGTGCCAACTCAGGTCCATGACGACAAAAACGTTTCTTGCATACATAACATCCAGTAAGTAAGAAGCCATGTAGAAGGTTGGAGTCTCTGCTTCTTTCGACGTCTGAGCCTGTTGTATGCATATGCTCAGTTGCTTGGAAATGATGGCTCCCCAATTGAAGTCGTTCCTGTAAATGACCACTATGCAAGCTAGAGGTATCCATGCCTCTGAAAATCTGGAGCAGTCTTTCTCCCCATACAACTGGTAGATGAGGGCCATCAGGTAGATGTATGGCTCCCTTAAGTTGGTCGTCTGGTACCAGTCGAAGATTCGGTTGGTGTATTTTTTTATCTTTTCTCCACCATGAGGCCATCACTCGACTGGTGTCATGGCGCTCGTAGAATTTTACGATGAAATCAATGTTTAGTTGCTCCTCAGGGTCTCGAAGCTTGTAATACTTCTGGACCTCCACCGGAAGGAAGACCCCGACAGACCCACCACTGTCGTTGTTGATTAAATACTTCTGGACCTCCACCTGATGGAAGGCCCTGACACACCCACCACTTTCGTTGTTGATTAAACACTTATGTGTGTTTGTGTGGTCGATGGGCCACTGTAGAATTTCTATACAAGGAAACACAGGTGTTCTGCTTGCTACCATGTGCAGGTACGACCGTCGGATATTTGAGAATACCTGGTCATCGAGCGCTCTCACATCTGGGTCACTATGTGGGATATATTCCAGGAATTCCTCCCAGCTGATCTTTTTGAAGAGTTCTCCCCAATGTGGGAGTGTCGTCTTGGTCCATGTGCTTGCCTCTGTGTCTCCAAAGGCTAGAGGTTGAATGAAAACCTTCTTTGTAGATGTCTTAATGACTGGTTCCGGCCTCAGAGTGTACTCCAACTGTTTTTTGACCCCTGGAGAGGAACCTTCGCCTACCTCTGGCTCCTTTAGCTTCGGCGCCCTCGATGATCGTCTAGTGTTTGGCTTTCTTGGCGGCATTGTTCCTGCAACTGGAAAAAATAAAGTTTATATACTCTAGCCGGACCTGTGTTTCCTTTTGAAGATCCATTGAAATTGAGCTTGGTGAACCCTCCATGCAGGGGTTTCCAATAGTCCTGAATCCTGGTTGAACCCATCTTTTTGCTCCGAGGGTTCTTATTCAAGTCGACATCCATGTTCCATCTTCTAAGGATCTCCATTTCTGGGTGATGTTCCTGGAGGTATTTCTCAGGCCACTGGACCACCATGATTGTTTCGATCATATTCATGTTGATAAGCTCCCAAAGTTGATTTATAATAAGGCTTTTATCTTTAAAAATTCTCATGTTCCTTTCTTTCCATGAATTCCACATAAGGATACCTGAGAAGATCTCCCATAATCTGTTAATGATGTCATTGTTAAAAGGGTTTTCTCTCCTCTGCTCTAAGGTTGCTACTACAATGTCTTTTTGGAGGTATGTTTGCCTAAAGTTGATAGCCCCTAGGTCCCATAGTTTTCCGATGAAACTACAATTGCTCAAGATGTGATCTTGGGTTTCTTCATTCTCACAACAAAGAATGCACCTTGAAGGGACGACATTCCCTTTTTTGAGAAGCCGATCCCACGTTAGAATTTTTTTGTGGGCCACCAACCATAGGAAAGTAGAGACTTTAGGCCAGAGGGAGCTGCTCCAAATTTTGCACCAAATGAGATTGTTTTGTTGACGACCTAAATCCTGCACAAATTTATAAGCAATTTGGGCTATGAATTCACCATTAACTTGGGGACCCCAGCGAATGATGTCTTCCCTCGTTCGAATCTCGATCTGTCTCTCTTGGAGCGTTCTGGAGATAGAAAGCTTAAGATCCTCCATCCATTGGACTAACATTTTCTCTAGCAGTTTCCAGGTCCTCATGAAGGTGGATTTCGAGAGGAGTTCAATTTTCCAGAAATGGTGAAGTTTCTCCCATCCTGCTCTCCCTAGGGCATTTCTTAAAGTTAGGAAATATTCTCCTCCTCCTAAAATGGGTAGTTGTTCCCACGTGTCTTCCCAAAAGTGATTCGACTTTCTGTTGTGGACTTCCCAGAAACAATGGGCTTGAACCAGACTCTGATTATGTGAGGCATTATTCCAAATCATTGAGCCCGTACGGTTACCATCTACACAGATTAAGCTTTTGAAATGAGTGAGAGGGGTATACGTTGACTTCAAGAGCTTGGCCCAGAGGGTTGCGGGGGACTTGATCCATCTCCAATAGAGCTTGGCTACCAGCATAGAACTGGTCAGTTGTAGTTCCTTGAGTCCCAGACCTCCTTGAGACTTTGGACAACAAAGGGTGTTCCAAGCTACCAAGGGTCGTTTAGAGTTTTTCAAAGGCCCTCTACAAAGGAGTTTTCTATTGCAGATCCCTCATCTTATGAAGGTACTTCACCGGTGCTGCCAAAAGTGAGAAGAGATACATTGGGAGGGAAGAAAGGATCGACTTGATTAGGAGGACTCTTCCGGGAAAGGATAACGAGCTGTGAGTCCAACATCCCAACTTAGTTCCATTTAGAAAAATTACTTTAATTAAGTGTTAAAAATGGATTTTTTCTTTCAAATTTTATTATTTAAATAGTATTAAAAATATAATTTGGAACATTATTAACATTATTTTGATAATAAAACTTATGTCCATTTTATTATTGAAATTAATAATCTTATTAATATTCAAAAAATAAATAAAGTACAATTATGACCAATATTACATCCAAAATATTAAAAACAATTGTGCTCATAATAATATCCAAAATCTTAAAATTAATTATGTCCATAATAATATATAAAATACTTATAATATCCAAAATACTTGATGCAACTCTCACAAACTTAACATCTAAATTCTAAGATACAATTGTGTTCAAAATAACCTCCAGATAAAATGGAATGCAATATCATTCAAAATAATGTCTAAACACTCCATATTTGTAATATTCTTACTTAAATTTTAATTTGAGTCCAAATTTATTCTCATGTATAAGTGCAATTTTATATTTTTATTTAACTTCAAATTTAAAATTTATTTTATACCTGTATATATCTGCAAACGTATATCTTTATTTAAATCTAACTTCTAACCCAAATTTTACTTTTTCAGTTATTTGCCGAGTCTCAAAATAGGTCACCACTATTTGTAAAAAATCGAAGTAAAAAAATATGGAAAATGAATCCCTATTTCTCGTATATATTTTGAATCGCATTTTTGTATTTTATATGGTAATATTATATTTTAAATTACATTTTTATTCATTAAATCTTTATTTTTATAAAGTAATGATATTTTGAATCCCACTTTTTTTATTTTATTTTATATGGTAATATTATATTTTAAATCACATTTTTATTCATTAAATCTTTATTTTTATAAAGTAATGATGGTTGTATTCATTTATTTCAATTAAATTATTTTTAGTTTATCCATATTGTGTTATTATTAGTCCCTGCCGGAAGGCCAAGGGCAGGGACTATAGCGATGAGTTCATCGCTGACTTTCAATTAGTTGTTAGTTGACTTCGAAATTTTTGTAAAAATGGTAATGTTTA
>JZKD02S0923448.1:157939-210694 GCA_000966675.3 Picea glauca | reverse complement strand
CAACATTAGAATGCTGTTCTAATCGTACTTCAACATTCGAATACTTTTGCCTTTTGAACATGCTTCCATTTTCTTGCATTAAATTTGGCAGGGACTACGCTGCTTCGCTGCCCTTGTTTAACGTAGAGTTATTCATAGAATCAACTCTACATTCTTTGCAATTATCCTAAATCGAACTACCCTACTTCCTTTGATGACTTTCGACCTATTGCACTTTGTGATTGTTCTTACAAGATAATGTAAAAAATATTACGATACAGATCAAATAGATTTTGTACAATATCATTTCTCCGAATAATTTGGGTTTATTAAGGGCAGACTTATCCATGAAGTCATTGGATCAGCTCAGGAGGGTATACACTCTATTAAATTACAAAAACGTTATGTCTCGATCTTCAAAATAGACCTCTTTAAGGCCTATGAGAGGGTATCCTTGATTTATTTTTGACTCTTGCTTTTGCATATCAGGCTCGAGTTTTCGTCGGTTAAATGGATCATGTCTTGTGTTACTATAGTTTCCTTTGTTATTTTAATCAGGAGAGTGGGATCGTCTTTCTTTAAGTCGGTCGTGGTCTTTGACAAGGATGCCCATTGTCACCATATCTCTTCCTTTTAGTAGTTGATGGTCTTAGTCATGCAATTGCTGAGACAAAACAAGTGAATACATTCCAAGGGATTATGCTAGGCAACAAGTAAAACTTACTCTTCTGTTGTTTGTAGACGATGAGCTAATATTTTGTTTTTGTGCAGTAGTTGAAGGAAATACATTGAAGGAAATCTTGAGCCTATTCTTCTGATGCAAAGGGAATTCTCATCAATGTGAATAGATCCACGATTTTCCTACCTAATGAAGTGGAATTGTACAAATATATATTTACAAACCTGTTCAATTTTCCCTTGCAAGCTTTAGGTGAAGGGATTACATATCTCAGCTTTATGCTTAAACCCAACAATTACGGTATATCAGATTGATCCTAGCTTCTCTCTAGGATTGACCGGAAAATTAATCATTGGTGTAACCAATGGATTTCTAGAGGTGGAAGGCTAGTTCTTATAAATTTGGTTATTGCGGCAGTTCTAGTGTATTGGCACTTGTTGGATCTCATCCTGAAACGAATACTTTGTCGCATCAAGAAGCTTTGTTTTAATTTCTTGTGGAAGGGAAGCTCTGAATATTAAGGATCACACTTGGTCAATTGGAAAAGCCTCTTCAAGACAAAACATTTGGGAGGATGGGGATTAAAAGATGTATTAGTTTTCAGCCGTGTTTTGGATACCAAATCCATGTCGGTATTCTTGTTGTGAGACAACCTCCAGAGTATTGCACCTGTTTCTATTTTGGATTGGATCTATTAACGTCGAAAATCTATTTTAATGCTTCTAATCAATGGTGGTCCTTGATGCTTGCTTTTCTTGTTATAAGAAGATTCTTGGCCTGGAAAGTTGGTAACGACACACAAGTGAGAATTGGAAATGATGCCATTGTAAGTTGTGGGGTGAGTATTTTTCTTCTTGAAGCATTAGTTGATTCACTTCAGGTGCTGGGTATATGTACTTTTAACAAATTTGGTGATGATACTTTGAACAAAATTGGTGACAATGCTTATGCATTCTCATCAGTTGTTAGCCATGCAATCATTTCCTTTGTGACTTATCACCTGTATCCTTGGAGGAAACATTCCCCTGAGTGTCGATATCCCGCATGTGTTTCCTTGCATCGAGCATAGGTATGTTCCTTGTGTTTGGAACTAGTTTTTTTTCCTGCAACACTCATTTCCTCCACTGTACTATAACATTATTTTATTCCTTTTCAAGTTTTCTAATATAAACAAGACAAAAAAAAAAATCAAATAACGAAAAGAGAGGATGGGAAAGAATCTTCTCTTCAATATTTTGGTAGCAGTCAAGTCTCCCTTGAGCAAAGCACAAAGTTTCGAGTCTATGTCTCAACAAATTGGGTTTAGTTTGGCCTTAGGAAACTAAACCACTTACACATAGTTTTTACTCATCCGACTGGTTATTCTTCCAGTCACCATGGAGAGTTTGTCGATGCCTCCTGTGTCGCAGACTTATGTCGTCATTCATCCTTAATTCTATGTTGCCCAAGTCACTTTTGTGTCATACTTTTGTTCAAGGGATGTTTCGGCATGTGTCGACCACTCCTTAGAATTCTTGACTTTGCATGTCGGCCTTACTGATGTCAAGTACTTATCAGAATCAACAATAATCTTTGTCCTATACTTGTGCTAGTATGGAAGGTCCTCATTGACTTCCTGCTAGCGGGTCAACTCTTATCGACTACGACACATTACTCATAGAGTTTGAGCTAGAGTTGCTCCTTGTCCCTATTTACATCATTGATAGGTGACTTGCATCATTGATAGGTGACTTACATCATTGATAGGTGACCTTGCGCTCAACATATGACACTCCATCATCAGTCATTGACTAAGCGGTTTCCCTTGTGTTTGACGTCAAGAACATTATTCACACATTGGGATTCATGCATTACCTTGGATTCCATTTGAACCCATTAGTGGGTTCCTCATCTCTATCAATGATTTTCATTGTTGGTTGCTACTAAGAGGGTATCTTTCGTGCGTTATTCCATCTAGTGCATGCAAGAGACGTACTCGGATGTGGTTCCATTCAATCTTTCATCTGAATCCTTCAAAATGTTTGGCCTTCTGTTGTTCCTCGTGTTGGATGATGGGGGATGCCTTAATGCCCTCCTTCCAGTGGATCTCTTCCCATCTACTTCAACTCATCTTGCTCTAGGATAAGGATCTAGAGTATTTTTAGTACCTTCGAGCTTGCAACCATCAGTGGTAGGTTCCCTTGCCACTGACAGTGGGAATACATCAATGTCCCATGATCGATAGATTCTACAAGTGTTTGATGTCAACTCATTCATTAACACTTGCTAGAATGTACTAGGTACCTTGACTCCCATTATCATTATTGGTGGGTTGTCTCATGTTTGTTAACGATATACATCAATGATATATAATGAAATGGTTTCTCACTGTGTTCAACTTCAACACATATATTTGCATAGTGTACACTCGCACCATTGAAGACTTGTTTTGAAGACCTCGAGTCTGTAGTGGCATCATCCCTTTTATGCCACTACCCGAGTTGTATTGGATAATACCACTTCTTTTATATGACATTGGTACTTGTGGAGGATCAATTAGTACATCTCTTCTATTCCTATATCCTCTAATTCCGAGACATAGATCCATTGTGTATCCCTTTGTGGCTATGATCTTTTTTGACATGGATCCATTGTGTATCTTTTCGTGGCCATGATCACTGCTTCTATACATCTCTTATGGATCCACAGTGTACTTGATTTGGTGACCATGCTTTTGTCACTCCTAAGCATGGATATGCCTACCTTGGGAAGAGATCACTTTTACTTGTTTTCTATTGTACATTATGTTCTTGGACCGGTGTTCGACGACCTCTACCTGGGCCCACTTCATTCTCATTTCCTGGATTTATAATGTATTTCGACCATCGGTTTCTCTTCTGACCTCACACATTAGGGGGCATACATTACAACATCAATTGCCACTTCATATGCATCGATTCCATATTGGCGATACCCTTTCCCTACTTTCAGACTTAGTTCCCCTTTTCCTCCTCATAAATCATCAAAAAATCCCATTTTTTGACATATACACAGCCTATTAGTTATGCATAGTGCATAAATATGCATGTTTCTGCATTGCAAGAAATGTACACATCTTTTTGGCTAAAAAAAACAACAAATTCCATATTTTTGGGTGGGGTTTACGAATTTCCCTAGTTCCTGACCCCTTATTGCCCATCTACAACTGTCTACAACTACTCCAACCACTTGGAGAGAGTATAAAAAGAGCCAAGCAGTAGAGGAGAGGAGATCATACCTTGAAGCTTCATTATGCTTGTCAATTCCTGCTAGAGTCTGCAAGCCCCTTACATCGAGTCTGTGAACATTCCCTTCATACATGGAAACCCTTGTTTCCTGTAGTATCCATTCTCCCTATCTTATCAGAAAGAAGACATATCTCTTTCTTGGACCTGCTTGAGTGGAGGAGTAAGAGGTTGAGTAGATCTTCATTGGTCCGATGGAGGAACTTGGATGTCGGTTCAGAAGTAGTGCGACAATAGACACAAGTTTTAACAATCTTATTTTTTGTTGTTTATTAATAAAGATATCTCTTTCCCTTCTTTTTATGTGTTATAGTTCATAATTGTTACATTTAAGTTTTTAGTTATCTAGAACTTAATAAATATGATTTCAATTGATATATTTTGAAAGTTAGTTAAACGTTTAACTACCTCTTTTGCAGTGATCTTTCTCCTTATGTGCAAGTGATTGGAGAAGTCCTTGGAGCAGAACGTTGGAGAAAAGCTTCGAGTACAGGATCTTCATCAAATGTAGGGTCTAAGTTGGTTTCTCTCCTAATAAGCAAAAGTTAGTTAATTATATACATTTGGTTTAACTATCTTTTTGGGATTGGGATTTCTCTTTAATGATCTGTAAACTACTGTGGATATTCCACTGGAACAGTTCATCACAACATATCTAACAAAATACTAAAAATCTTTACTATTAAGGTTATTTTTCCTTTAGATCTCCAAAACATTTTATTACTGATTTTCTACTTATGCATGTGATAGATAAAATGTAGAAAATAGAGAGCAATAAAATACAATCACACCATCCACAAATAAACACAAGATATGACGTGGGAAACCCAATACAGGAGAAAACCCAACTAGAAGGTGAGGCTGCTCTGCTCTCTTTTCTCTAGTATAGAAATGATGCAAGTACAAAGAAAGAGTCACTCTTTGTGGAGTTGCCTTTGACTTGTGGCCTTTATGGCTGCTATATAATCTCTCCTCCTCTATTATGCTCACAGAATACCACTCTCATATGTTTTGTTTAGCTATGGAACATGATACAATGCAAAAGAATGGAACCCCTTCTCCTCTTAATGACATGGTATTTAACATAGCCCGATAGCCATCTAGGGATAGATTTTTTTATTTTCTCAACCCTCAATTGTGATAGGGTTTTGTACCTTCTATAATCATCCTGAAATTACATACATGGTTAGCCCCATATGCGTGAGTAATGGGGGCTGATGTGGCATCCTCTTGTACCATGGTGGTCAACTTGCGAGAGGCATAAATTTTGCATACAAGCTCCAGTTGATGAAAATTTTTCACCATTGGAAAGGTATCAATGAGTATAATAGTGTCACAGGGTCTAACTTTGATGAGAAAGTTTCAACCCCAAAAAATGCCATTTGATTCCTCAAAATGGCCCAGAAGGTTTCAAACACCAATTTTCCAAACTAGGACTTGCCACTAAAATGGCCCTGCAAGTTGATTCCTTCAATTTTTTCCACTCTGAAAGGATCGAGATAGATGAAAAATAATATAATGATCCAGTCCAAATCATTTAAGGTCATCGCTATGTTGTGGCTCTGACTCGAAGCCATATCATAAATCTCTCCATAACATGAAGCCATTGGATCAATTCAGGAGGGTATACACTCTATTAAATTAAAAAAAAAACCGTCATGTCTCAGTGTTCAAAATCGACCTCTCTAAGGCCTATGATAGGGTCTCTTGGATTTATCTTCGACTCTTTCTTTTGCATATCGAGTTTGAGCTTTTGTTGGTTAAATGGATCATGTCTTGTGTTACTACAATTTCCTTTGTTATTTTAATCAATGGAGTGGGATCGTATTTCTTTAAGTTGGGTCATGGTCTTTGTCAAGGATGCCCGTTGTCATCATATCTCTTCCTTTCAGTAGTTGATGATCTTAGTCATGCAATTGTTGAGGAAAAATGGGTGAATACTGATCTGAAAATACCAAACGAGCTCTGATACCAACTTGATCTGAAATATCAACAAAACTCTTATACCAATTCAACCCAAAAATCCTTAAATGCCAATTAGTTCATATGTAGATACTAAAAACCGACACAATTCGAGAATATAAATGAAGATTGCTTGACTATTTGCAAAATATCATGTGAATGTCTTACTTGTCCATAAACCCATAAATTGATGAATAAATTGAACTGTAAATGAGATAACACAACATAAAACAAAAGAACTCAAATTACATATGTAAATGGCATACATCACTACATATTCAAAGTCCCTTTATGTCACACACCCAACCACTTAGGTATCCTTTTAAGGGATGGGGTATAAGTTTTTCTCTTTTTCTCAACCATCTCAAATCCTCTTCTCGATACCTCCATCATCTTCTACTTGTCAAGAGATTCTCAACAACTGTAAGTTTGTCCAGATCTGGGATCTAGGCCGAAAGTTATGGCCCTTCAAAGTTCTTTAGGGCTTTACTAACTAGGGTCTCTCATCACCATGTGGCATCCACGTGGCTCCCTATCATCTGGCATTCCACCTCAACATAACATACACAGACTTTCCCAACCTGAGGTTGACGCTTGTCTAGCTTGTATAAGCCTATTAATTTAATTAAACATTGCAAATTTGTTCCTTCATTAATCATATTATAATACAATTCTATTGAGTTATATTACAATGTAACTAAATACTTTAGAGGAGTACTTAGGAGTATTAATTTCGATAAGCACCTAAGTCTACAGACTTCAGAGAAAGTTCCTCCTCGTGCTCTTATAAATGTACCACAAAACTCCCGAATGCTAAAGCTACAGAGAGGGTCCCACGTAGTTAATTAATTATATTTAAATTATTCTTACAGCTTGCAGAGCGGGAAAGAAAATTTGGTCCTTCGGCTCTTTCAACTTATCAAATATACCACTCCAAACCTTTGGAGTTCTGAAACCCCAGACTCCCAAAGGGTCCACACTTACACGTGGTGGTGTGTTAAATGCAGAAGCAGGGATAGTTAGGTCGGGGCCTTCGACAGATTAACCCCAACATTCCAACATAACAAGTTTCCCGAAGTCTCGAAGTCCCGGTGCCCTAGATATTCCACCAGCAATTAGGTCAACCGAGCATGTGCCAAGGGTTGACATGCAAAAAAGGACAGAGATGACACGTGGCCCTATAGATGGGTGACATGTGTCATGTTCCAATTAGCATATAAGGTTTGTAAAAAGCACGAATCAAGGTGACACATGGCATGCCAAACATGGGTCCACATCACCCTAGGTGACGTTGACGTGACACATCACTGTGGATTGACAACCTCCGAGAGCCTCTAGCCTCTCTTACCTGCGAAATCGCCTGGAGCTCCAAAGTCCGAACTGCCGCCAACAACCTCCCAATACACTTTTATCCCACGGTCGAGATAGGTCCACGTAGATCCATATATCTATGACCTCTGTTGCTTCTTGACTTTGACATTCGAGGATTTGGCTATTTAGTTTCCTTTTAACTCCCGTAGTGGTCAGCATCAGAATGACCACGATCTAGATCCAACGGTCAGGAGATATCCCGAAGCATCCTCAGATCGATGGTCCTCATCGCTTCACGACTTCGGTGTTCATGGGTTCCGCCCATTTAACACTCTTTTTCTCCCAGAGTGGTTAACGTCGGACCGACCACGACGTAGATCCAACAGTCAGGGGAGATCTTGAATATACTCAAATCTACGACTTGTGTTACTTCGCGATCGAGAAGTGGATCAAGGTTTAACGATGGGATAGATCCCATGGTCACAGTTAAGGAAACCGCTAGATGTCGGTAAACCTCTTTGGTAACCGTACCAACAGGTTGCCTTCAGTTGGTTTTTCATGTTGTAAATTTATAACATCACGAAGCTCCGGACTCCCGGAGTTCCGAAGCCAAGATAGCTTAGCTCCTTTCAGACCTAGCGAAGGGTTCCAAGGTCCTGGTCATATGGATTCCCTTACAAGTTTTGGGGCTACACACTCAACTCTTAGCCATGATTTGGTTAGGGTCGTGGGTATGAGCCCTCGGTCACACAGACAAATGGTTTGAAGGAGGCACCCTCCATCTACATAGTTCGAATTTAGTAACATGAGAAGGTAAATTCGAGGGGTCAACATGATTGAAGCATTCCAACGAAGTTTGCCCCGACTCTTACATTACAAAATCAATCCTTGGGAAAATTCCCTTAAGGATTTTCCAACCAACACATAAACCATAAACTTATTCCTAATTTCATTTGAAGACCCATGTCTAATAGTTCTCTTGCTGCTAAGCAAAGGCAAACATAAACCATTCAAATGTATGGGTTCACAGAAAAACAATAAGCATTACTAATATTAATCATGCAATGCAAATTTTAGTCATAAACACAAACATCCAACCACTCATTTCAATTCTAGTACACAGGGTATATGAAATACTTATCTATTACAGTCGATCACCGACCAACTGAATGGGGTTGTTCACCTTTCCACCCAATCGTAGGCTCAAAGACATTCATTATTAGTGCTCTAGCCACCCCCATGCCAAGCCATGATATCGCTAGGGAACTTTTGCAATTTCTTAGAGATCCTTTCTTTGTCACAACGTCTGCAAGGTTTATTAGATGCTCCCTCAACATCAAGCTTGCGACCTTCTGCTCAGGTCATCCTTGTGGTACTTCAAGTTGAAGATTTTCTTTCTCCTCATCCAGACCCTCCATGCTTCCATTCATTGGGGTATTTGATTGTTCAACCACTAGTCCTTTTCTCATTAATTGATTTTTCCTTGGGATCAAGATGAGGCTTATTATTTCAACAAAGAGAATTTTGGGTCATTTTGACATAATGAACCCTCTCTATAGTTTCCTCACTCTCTCCTCTAGTGATATCATGGCCAGTACTTCAAGGCTTCATCCCCACAATTAATTATTGGCAATCTAAACAATAATACATTTACATTGTTCACATGCCATAGCATGGTAATCATAATTAATGATTAATTACAAGTTAGGGGAAACAGGGGTATTACAATCCCCTCCCCCTTAAAAGGAACACCGTCCTTGGTGTTCTTTCTCAGTAACACCTGTCATGCCTTTTTCATTTAGCTACTTCAGAAATCTCGATCCTCTTTCTTGGTCAGGTCCTTTCCATCCCTTGGCCTTCATCACATGCCTTCAATAATTTTGGACAACAAGCATATTAATCACAATTTCACGCGAAAACATCTTACTGTTGTGCAAAATTCCAGAGGAAGGATTTCATAATCTAGCACAATACTTATCTATGTCATTTGTGGATTTGCATCCATATGGATGTATTGTTAACTTAGCTCACTATTTTTCCTTGACATACCCTTTGTGTGCATGATCCCAATCAATAGTTTAAGAATTATCAAATTCTCCTCTTCCCTACAGTCACTCACCTTCCAAGCCCAGGCTCAGGCATCCCATTCTCTGCTATACAGTCCCTCGGGAGATCCATCTTTCCTTGTCAAGGATTTCTCGCACAGGAAGAGTTATAAATACTTCATTGAGCCTTAGAGTCAAGGCATCCCTCAGACTTGCTCTGCTGAGGCATCCCCCCAACTTGTGTTACCACAACACAACATATTCCAGGGTGATCATGGCTTACCACAGGGTTCTCATGTCTCAACAATAGCCTCTTTCATGCTTTCCAGCTTAACAACATTCATCGATCCTCCCTAGACAGATATTTTTCGTCTCACCTGTATCACAAGTATACATAAATTATGAGATATTATCATCAATTTCGAATTCAAAATTTTCTTGCAAATCTGTCACCCACAGATTTCCAAATTCCACATTTATTTCATATATGTTCTTCACAGGAACTAGATTCACACGTATCAGACTTTCCTTCCCATAACAATTTGGATCAACATGCAATTGGTCTTCCTTATGGGCTCACAACATTGCCATATCCAAGACCCTTTTCTTCCTACAATTTCAACATTCCTCAGCCAAACAAATTGTTAGTTTTCATGCACATTATATTTTCATCGCACACTTGCAGTGGTTCACAAACAATTTCAGAACTGTGCATACTAACAATCGAATTCATTTGCTCAAAAATGAAATACCATTCTTGCAATTTGGCTCAACAAGAAGTTGGTCTTCCTTATGGGCTTACAACACTGCCATATCCAAGACCCTTTTCTTCCTGCAATTTCAACATTCCTTGGCCAAACAAATTGTTAGTTTTCATGCACATTATATTTTCAAAATCATGCATACTAACAGTCCAAGTCATTTTCATCTATTCAAGGGTACACAACAAAATGAAATATCATTATTTATGTATGCATCCTTTCAACATACCAAATTTTCCAAATGCAACTCAAATATCAGTTGACTTTAATCAATGTGCCAATATTCATGGCCACATTCATACCCAACGTACCCTTACATTGGGTTCAAGTTATCCATACTTATGACAAGCACTTTGCCATGGTGTGTTGGAGCTCAACCAACCTCTTCACCATAGGTTTAATCATTCTCATTCACTCTTACAACAAGAATATGCTTCCTGCTACAGGTTGATCATGATCCCAAATCAACACATATGCCCAAATCAACACATATGAAACTAAAAGTTTCTCTTGAATGCACCCAAGCATTCTTCCTTCATTAGTAACCAGGGTGACAACACTCATGGCCACCCAAAATTCTCTTTTCTTTAACACCTCTACAATTTAAGTAGAGTATTAGAAGGTCCTCCTTCCTTAATGGGCAATCCATTTTCTACCCTCTTATGAAAACATGCATTTCCTCAATGCATTCCATGCAATGTGCTAACTACGAGCACCTTTATTTCCAATCTCCCTAGATTGGTCATTGTACCCATGGTACTCCTCACTCATGCATTTTATTGCAAGGTTTATAACTCATCCCTGACTAGCATATACTTCCTCTCTCTACTCAGATTCTTCTTTCCTAAATCTTACCCTACTTGGGTAGTAATGGTATGCAATAGCCACTCAAAATTATTAGCATATCAGTAAGATAAGGAATGTTTTCAGAAGGGATTCTTACCAAATCCCTTCATACCTTATACCATATAGGCATGAACATTTTTATACACGTTC
Source organism: Picea glauca (assembly GCA_000966675.3). NCBI lineage: Eukaryota > Viridiplantae > Streptophyta > Pinopsida > Pinales > Pinaceae > Picea > Picea glauca. Next base: position 199,698 of record JZKD02S0923448.1, on the reverse strand, counting down.
TGGCTACTAGCACCCTTTTTTCTGATTTTTACCTCATCATTAGTGCTTCATGGGGCTCCCAAGGTCCCCTCAACAATCTTTCAACAACGACCTTCTTGCATTCATCTTTTTCTTGAGGTTTTCTACCATTGGTAACTGTCTTTCCCAACAATTTCAATTTCTTTCTACACATGACATACATCACAATTATATTAGTCGTCATGTAAAATAAAAATGCATTTATCATAGCATTCCAATCAATAAAACATTTCCAGATATGTCCTATCATATCTTTATGCACTTCATCACATTATCCTTAATGTTTTCATGAGTGCAACACAAATGTTCTCAATTATTTTTACTATCATACAACCATCATCATTATGGTGTCAAAAAATTTACCTGCATCATTAAATCGGTCTCTCATACCAGATAAATACATTAAACAACAACAAAGGAGTTAAGGAAATCTTACCTCTTCCAACTCCTACACAACCCTGGAATTTTAGTCCAGCTGAGTTATTTTCCAGGGCATCACTACCTTTATTTAACACGGTTTGACCAAGCCTATTCATTTAAAAATGCTTATTTATTCATTTTCCCTTTTTCCATTTCTACTTGTTCCCACAACTGCTCTTCTAAGGCTTACAACTCTGTTAAACAATTTAGAGTTTTTAGGGTGAGAAAAGTGTTCCTCTTTTTCCCCTTCTTTGCTTATGCAATCTACTTCTTATTGTGATCTCCATGCTATTTTCCTTCAACAGTCTTAGTTAGGTTCACCTCAACCTTCTTGGTAAATCAACATGCTACCGCAACAAACCTTTTGTTCACAATGAATTATGAACCTGTGCACTTTGCACATTACCATTTAGTTATCAGAATATTCAATATTCATTTGTTAGTTTTCGACTCATACATTTTGTTTTAGAATGTAATCCATGATTCTTATATAGACACACACACACACACACACACAAACACACTTGCAGCCCACTGCCCAATCTTCAACAATCATTAAGGTTGTGATTTTGTTCTCTTGACAGAGTCTTTACATAGTTCCTCCACATGGAACTCCTTCATCATTCAACTTCCTTATTTCATATCCATCACTATCTATGAAAGTCTCAACCTTGAGTCAACTTCAACTTTACCCTTTCAGTTATTTACCAAATAGTTCATAAGGAATATGAACTTGCGTTATGAATTGCATATGCACATCATCCCAATGTGCTTTTATGTACAATGTTCCTCTCTGTATGCTTCAACATACCATGTGTCTACTATAGGCACTCATATAGTTTCTTTTCTATATCTACTGAAGTTTTTAGTTAGTTCATGATTGTTCATGACCATTTACATCTAGCCCTTAAGGGCCCGATCAAGTTGCCTTTCATCATGATAATGAAGCATCTCTGCTTATTTACTTTTTTGTCTATTTATACTAGCATTTCCCGAGGGAATGGAGCACATTCCCCTCAAGCTATCACTCAAAACAAAACTTTCACGACTCTTCATAATAGAGTTAGCCATGCATCCATGGTATTCATTCAATCTTGGTAAGTGCAATTCTTGCCTTACATCTCACTCATACATCATACATATGCATCATTTGCACATTTAACATCATTCATTCATATCTATCCAGTCTTAATATCAATCCTTATATCAAGCAACCTTACGATGCCTTAAATCCATGCACTCATGCATAAATAAACACAACTAAACATTCATCATGTAAGCTCATTACTTGCCCCATTTCCATGTAATTCATACACATGGACATATCAAACTTCCAGATCCTTCTCCCAAGGATTTTATTTCCATTATCATAACAAGTCTCATAAAGACACTCAACACTGATCTTCCCTCTTATTTGAGAGCTTGAAATCATTCACATGATATCCACATGGCCAGTTTAATAGACATAGTCATAACTATGTCCCTCTTTCCATATGACAACAACCAACAAGAAAGTATTGTTACCTCTGGTATTATAAAATGACTCAACAACCCAGAAATATTATCTCGACAACTCCAACAGTTCCCAAGGAAACAAGACAGCTTATCAAACTTCTCTTTCATGCCTCAAACAATTTTTCGTTAACATACGTTTTTATCAAGGGAATCCTCTTCTAGATTCCCTCTCATCACTACTTGAGCATATCAAGTCGTACCTTATATGGATACCATCCACCTCTGGATGTCAGTATGACCCATTTGTCATCTAGAAGTGCTCCAACACTTCCCTTACCACATTTATGATCAACATTTCATTAACCATTTTACCTCATTTATAATGAATTTTAATGTCTAATAACATTTGGACTATTTCCTTAAGTAGTTGCGACAGATGCCTTTGAAAATCTCTACACAGAAACTCAAAGGTCTGCAATAGATCCCAAAGCTTACTCGCTCTCTCTAGTCCCGACCCTCATCCAAGATGAAGTCAACAACAGTCTAACAAAGGTAGTCAATCATCAAGAAATAAAAGAGGCACTTGATCAAATGAACCCCGACAAAGCACCAGGGCCTGATGGCTTCACAACCAGATTCTATCAAAACTGCAGGGACGTAATTAAATCAGACCTTACAAAACTGATCCAGAAATCTCAGATTTATAGCAAGATAGAAGGAGGACCAAATTCATCTTTCCTAGCTCTTATTCTGAAAGAAAAAGGAGCAGTCAATTTTGGAAGGTTCCGACCAATCTCCCTTTGCAACACAAGTTACAAAATCCTCACAAAAATAATAGCCAACCGAATTAAAAAAATTCTCCCTGTAATCATCCCGGAAAATCAAGGTAGATTTGTAAAAGGCAGACATATAGTGGACAACATCATCCTAGTTCAAGAGGCCCTGCACTCAAGCACTTGAAGAAAAGACAAAGGTATGATAATAAAGCTCAATCTTGCTAATGCGTTTGATAGAGTTAGGCATATCTTTGTTTTCAAGGTTATGTAAAATTTTGGTTTCGCCCCAGCCTTTATAAACTGGATAAAAGATTGAATTGGTTGCCCTTGGATAGCCCCGCTAGTGAACGACCGTGCAACTAAGTTCTTCCAAGCCTCCAGAGGTCTTCGACAAGGTTGTCCCCTTTCTCCGCTTCTTTATGCCATCAAAGCCTCAGTTCTTAGCTTCCAATTGGATCATTTCCAGAAGCATAACAACCTTCTTAGCCTGAGGATAGCCCCAGGGGTAAAAGACATCAATCATTCCCAATTTGTGGATGACACGCTACTGACGGGAGGAGCGAGTATCCAGACAACAAGGAAATTTAAAAAAGAGTTAGATGTATACACATAAATTTCTGGCAGTGTTATAAGCCTGACTAAAAGCAAGATCTATGGATGGAACATTACACCAAGGGAAATTCTAGATATTTCAAGAGTACTGGGAATGGAAGGTTGCGCCACGTGGGATGCTTTTAAATACTTGGGAGTCCCAATTTTCAAATCCAAACCAAAGGCTTCACAATGGACCCCGCTCATAGACAAGTTAAAAAACAGAATAAACTCCTGGGGAGCAAGCTGGATAAACCTTGCAGGTAAAGTGGTCCTCATCAAAGTAGTGCTAGCAAGCATACCAATCTACCAAAGCTTCTTGTTACTATCCCCTTTTACCACGATCCAGAAAATCGAAGCATTGTTCAGAATATTCCTCTGGGAAGGAGGGAAACAGACAGGGAGAAAATTGCATCTAATAAGCTGGGAAAAAGTAACTAAGCCCTTCTTAGAAGGATGCCTCCAATTTAAAAACATCCATACTCAAAATTTAGCATTAGGTGCAAATATTCTTTGGAACCTAATCACTGGGAAATCCTCTTGGAGTAAAAGAGTGCTATGGAAGAAGTACTTTTGAGGCCCAAGGAAAAAATGCCTAGATCGCCCAACATTGGTGGAGAAAGGATCCCCAATTTTCTCTTCGTGCCAGAAGGCTTTGAAACACTTTAGACCTCACCTCATCTGGATACCAGGAAATGGTAAATAAATCAATGTTTGGGAAGACTCAATCATGGGAGATCCACCACTAGGCTCGAGGCATGATCTTGACCGACTTAAAGAATGGATGAGAACTCATAATTTAAACAGTATGTGGGACATCTCAACTTGGGGAAATGATGAGAACAAAACTTGGCTAAGGTGGGAAAATTCTAACAGACCCACAGAGTTTGAAGAGGAATGGAACACTTTAATGTACTGTTTGCTAGGGAAATCCCCCCTAAAAGAAAGAAAAAAATAAAAGAGAGGATGGGGAGCAACTTCTGGAATTTACATTACCGTAGCAGGGTATCAACACACATCAACTGTCCCTCACGTCCCCCCAAACCCATCAATTTGGAAAGCAATCTGGAATTCCAAGTCCATTCCAAAGATAGATATGTTTGTATGGACCATGGCACATAGAGGTATCCTAACTGGAGAAAATCTAAGAAGAAGAGGATGGGAAATCCCTCACAGATGTCCCCTCTGTTTTCAAGAAGAGGAAACCATAGACCACCTACTCCTAAGTTGCGTTTACTCAAAGGAAGTCTGGCATTTGGCCCTGGGAATGTAGCCAAACACTCTCATTTTTACCTCAAGAGGCCACCATCCTGCTCCAAAACTGGAATTCTCTTTATCCCTTCCAGACAACAAAAAAGGGCCAAATCTCCACCCTATGGAGAACTCTCCCAAAATTCATTTTCTAGAAGATTTGGCTCGAACAAAATAACAGGTTATTTAGGGAGACCAAAAGCAGCCCAACTCAAGTTGCAACAAAGATAAAGGCCTATTTAGGAGTGAGCGCCCCCTACTTCTGTAAAGCAAAGAACTCAAGGCCCTTAGAGACGGAAGAGGAACACTGGATTAAACACTTTAAACTCCACGATCAACAACAACAAACATGCAACAATTCACACCGAGAAGCTTGGGAAATTAGGAAGGAGGAGTAGGATTTCGAAGAATGGAAGAGAAAGGAAAATAAGCATATTTTGTTCTTTGATGGGGCATCCAAAGGAAACCCAGGTTTGGCAGGTGGAGGAGGGGTCCTGGTAAGCCCCACCGGACATCCAGAACTCAGATTTTCCTAGGGACTTGGAATAGAAACTAACAATAGAGTAGAAGCTTTGGCCCTCTGGCAAGGGCTAAATAAAGATATTAAACACAACATCCAAGATCTGGTGTTAATAGGGGACTCCTGGTTAATAATCCAAGCCTTGATCCTCTGTTACAGAGTCAAAAATGAAAAACTCTAACACATACTGGAGAAAATCCATCTCCTCCTTGGAAATCTTTGAACTTATCATCTATACCACGTCCTCCAGAGTCTGAACGCATCAGCAGATGCAGAGGCCAACAAAGGAGCCCTTTCAAGCATTGGAACCTTACAAATAAATGGAACCACGACCAGATTGGAACTACCGTGAGCTTGGGGAAAAGAGACCGGGAGATGACAGTGACGCGAGTTGGCAAGGGAAAAAGTCACATGCTCGGATGTACAGGGGTGAATCCAAGGCAATTGACGACAATGCGAATGTCAGAAATGAGGGATTTATCCATCATTTGGTCGTTGAAACTCCAGAAAAAGCCAACACTCTAGCAAAACAACCATGCTTCCTAGATCGCGCGAATCAGTTGGGTGCAATGAATCTGGAGGAAACTACAGATAAAAGGAGAAGCAGGGAAGGGCCTTCTCATCCCTGGAGCATACAAAGGCTGGTAAATCAGCCACGAAGAGGCAGAGTGATCAGAGATAGGAGACACTCATGCAGTGGCAACAATCCAGGAGAGGTAAGGAAGGCGATGACGTCCAGTTCAGGAAGAAAAACCACGATTGAGGAAAGGCTGAAATCGCTGGAAGAAGACTTGCAACGTCTCAAGCACCTACTGCACAATCAATATGATTTTCTCTAGAACCTGGACATTGATGCAAAAAGGAGACTGGAAATGCTTGAAGCAGACATCACCTCAACTAAATTCGGGCTTTCAGAGGAGCTGGAACAACTTTGCAAAGAACTCAAAGATACAAAGCAAGAATTCAAAGACAGAGTCAACAAATTGGAAGAGAAAACAGAACAGTTGAACAAAGACTGGAAGCAGGAGAGGGACCTGTCCAAGAAGGGAGGTCCAAAGAAATTTGGCTAGTAGTTCATAGGCCAGGAATGAGTCTCTGCAAATAACTCTGTGAGAAAGGCGTTTTGTATAGAAGCCTCTGCATATAGCGAATCTTTTTAGCTTTAAAAATCAATCATTAGGTAGGAGAGTATAGCCTCATGGTCTTGTAACAGTTTAGTCAAGCATGGCTCATTTCATATGTAACAGCACCAGTGGCCTTGCCACTGCTTTTCTATAATTAAAAATCCATTATCCGTTATTGTAAAAAAAAAAAAACAGTTGGACTATTTCCTTAAAGCCCAAATACAATTTTCGAAGTATGTTACTTACTAAGTATTTTAATACAGAACTCCAGAGTATCTCTAGATCATAATTAATATTGGGTAGAAGGTCCATCTCTTTGTTTTAAACTTTTGTAGAGGTTCTAGTTGTTTTTCCTATTCTCATTAAAACATAAGATATACTATAAATGTAGATCAACTTTAACCATTACACCCAAAATTCTTCCTTCTGTTCAGCAACAGTCAGGGATGAAGGTCGCTCTCCTCCTCCCACATGAATTTTGACAGATTATTTTTCTATCCACCATGCAAGGGAGGTTGTTGTGATTGCTCGCTCAATCACTCCATATTTCTGCAGCTCTGTTTATCAACTTGATTAGAAAAATGTTGCCCAACAATTCCTGCACCCAAAAACAACTTTGTTTCTCAGTTGCCTTCAAATCCAGAGAGTTGCACATGCTCTCCCTTTTCAGAAAATGGTAACCAGACCCATTCCTCTTGCTTAGACATGCCCTTAACTTAATAGGGATACACACTTCCCTAGCACAACCATGAGATTTTTAACTTTCTCATGTCATTTCACTTCTTCCATGAGGTTCTTTCTCAGTCCTCGTGACTTCTTTTATTTTACAAAGAGGGATTACCCCAGTAGGAATTTTTTCAGTTATAATAGGTCAAGTAGGTTGATATCACCTACTCCAATACAACCTCTATACATGGAGGATTGTTCTCCCAATTCCAAATCCTTCATTTAATCAACACTTTTAATTAAGAGAAGCTTCATAAGCCCACTTTTTAGGAAATTCCTACCACCTATTCAATTCATTTTCCTTCTAGACTCAAGTACTCCTTAAAACAAGTTTATGCCATTTGCATCCAAGTTTTATTATTAATGCCCCTCGACATAATCCCACTTTTGTAGGACTGGCTATCATTTCTCCAAAAGAAATGATAAGCTTCTACTGCCACAGTCTAGCATGATTCAATCTTGTTGGGTAAAATCCCAATTGAATTTTAATCTGCATCCTTATCCTCAAGGAACTTATGTAGATAATTTCCATATGGCAGTAAAACTCTCAACAAGCTCATCTTAGCCTTGGTAAACTAGTCTTATGACTGTTCTTCGGCCCATGCAAGATTGTGTTTGAATCATTCTTTGCTAGATAGGGTGGGGAAGGGTGCCCTCTCTCTTAAAGTTCTCTAAGAAATAAAAATAATCACTTAACTCTTTCGTGAGCCCAAGCAGGCCAAGTGTTGTTGCCCACTCTAATACCACTCTGTCACACACCCAACCACTTAGGTATCCTTTTAAGGGATGGGGTATAAGTTTTTCTCTTTTTCTCAACCATCTAAAATCCTCTTCTCGAGACCTCCATCATCTTCTACTCGTCAAGATATTCCCAACGACTGTACGATTGTCCAGATCCAAAATCTAGAACGAAAGTTATGGCCCTTCAATGCTCTTTAGGCCTTTACCAACTAGGGTCTCTCGTCGCCATGTGGCATCCACATGGCTCCCTATCATCTGGCATGCCACCTCAACATATCATACAAAGACTTTCCCAACTCGAGGTTGACGCTTGTCTAGCTCTTATAAGCTTATTAATTTAATTAAACATTGCCAATTTGTTCCTTCATTAATCATATTATAATATAATTCTATTGAGTTTTTTTTTTCCAAGGAAAAAGTCTAATTTTATTTCATTAGTTGTAAACAAAATTACATTCTGCATATACACTTTCAAAGTGTATTCCTGGTCCATTGTTGAGTTTGTATACTAGTTGCTACTAATGTAGCTCATATGATCCCTGATAAGGGACTATGGCACTCAAGCGTTCATGTAGACTTTACATACTATGCTACTTAAAACAAAAAGCTTCTTTTAGAGAGCTATGTATATTCTATCTATTGTAGTCATTTCAAAAAGAGGTTAATGTAGATATTCCTGCACATGTTCATTATGTACTTATGTTACTTTCCATCGGCCCAAAGCCAAATGAACCCCCTCTTTCGACCTCCTATCTGCTTCCTTATTCCTTTCCTTGTAGACATGTCGACAAGTAAGAGAATCAAAAGTGGTCTGTAAGAATTTGATGTCTTCCACTATAATAGAAAGTCTAGTGTTTATACATCTTCGAGTGCCTCTAATCTAGTTAATGACATTCATGGAATCTCCAAAAACATTTAAAGAGTGAGAATCCTTTTCAATGAAGAAAGCAATGAGGAGTTTAAGGCTCATCAATTCAACATAATTGTTTGTTCTCGTCCCTAAGCCAAAGGTCAAGGAAAATTAGTGCGAGTATGATAAAAAGAGAATCCCTCGTCCCCCGCAAGTATTGTTTTGTGATGCGCCATAAAAAAACCCCAAGGTTTTGTTTTGTCAATAACTTCCTCCTGAAACTGTCTTGTCTTGACTCTTTCATCCGAAGTGGAGAGAGATGAAAGTATGGCAATACTCTTGACCACTGTAATATCTAGAACCGATGACACTCCTTTAAAAAAGAGGGAGTTTCAGGATATCCAAACACCTCGAGTTATATTATAATATAACTAAAGACTTCAAAGGAGTACTTAGGAGTATTAATTTCGATAAGCACCTAAGTCTCCATACTTCAGTGAAAGTTCCTACTCATGCTCCTATAAATGTACCCCAAAACTTTAGAATGCCAAAGCTACAGAGAGGGTCCCATTTAGTTAATTAATTATATTTAAATTATTCTTACAGCCTGCAGGAGCGAAAAAGTAAATCCGGGCCTTTGGCCCTTTCGAATTATCCAATATACCACTCCAAACCTCCGTAGTTCTGAAACCTCGGACTCCCGAAGGGTCCACACTTAGACGTGGTGGCACGTTAAATGCAGAGGCAGGGACAGGTAGGTCTTAGCCTTCGACTGATTAACCTCAACATTCCAGCATCCCAAGTTTCCCGAAGTCCCAAAGTCTCGGTGCCCCAGATATTACACCAGCTATTAGGCCAAGCGAGCATGTACAAGGGTGTTGGCACACGACAAAGGATATATATGACACATGGTCCTATCAATGGGTGACACGGGTCACGTTCCAATTGGCATATACGGTATGTAAAAAGCACGAATCAAGGTGACACGTGGCATGCCGAACATGGGTCCATGTCACCCTAGGTGATGTCAGCATGCCACGTCACTCTGGATTGACAACCTATGTGAGCCACGTCACTCCCACTGACTGCTATATATTTCGTGGCCTTTTGTTAAATGGATATATATTTACTATATCTAATATATAGTTTAAAATTCCCCACGATTTTTTTGGGATTATGTTATATGGTTATACGTATTGTTATAACCATGTAACATATGGTTATATGCCCCGTGGATATATACATATTGTTAGCCCTTCCGCGAACATGTATAGGTCATGTGGTATGGCTTCGACTAAGGGCTAGGGCTAGGGTCGAGTACTTAACCCCTCGACCCTTTAGCCACCCAATGGAACCTTTATTACAACTTAAATATATTAATTGTTGTATGTATAATAAAAACCATTGCGTGGTTTGTTAGTATGGGGGGGCTTTGTTAAGTCTTAGGTTATGGAGGTGGCGGGTTCGACCCCTGTCGTCTCCCTAACTTTTAATATACATTTACCCATATTGGCCAATGAGAGGCTGCCATGTGGCAACCTCTCATTAGTTCTCTAATGTCACATGTCAAACCATGATTGAACCAATTGTGTGCCACTTGTCAACCTGCCATTCATCCACCTGGAGGTTTAATATGCCCAGTCAACTTCCAATTAGGTGCCATGTGTCACCCTTGTAGTGGTGACACATGTCACCTCTTTATTTTCCCAAGTACTTTGTCTTTTTACCAGGTTTCATTGGAACTTAGACCGCTCATAAATTTTGCATACAAACTCCATTTGATGCACCATTTGCACCGTTGGAAAGCTGACGACGAGCTCTACGTAATGATTCCATTTTTGGGACAATTTGAGATGTTCTATTTTTGAGAATTATGGATCCCCTGGGACCTCTGTGAGTGTTCAAGATCCTCCTGGACCTCTGTGAGTGTTCCTTAGATCCTCCTGGATCACACCTCCCCAATGGAGGACTTTTGGACCTCCAAAAGTACGGTTTATTCAGAAATGAAGTGAGAATGATTTCGCCTCACTTGTCTAGTATCATCCATACATATTTCTTAGATAACGAGCACTTGAATCATCACAAACATAATGAATACTGAAACAACACCGCTGACCAAGTTAACCATTCCTTTAAATTCACAAACTCCGCCATTCATTGTTGGAGTAGCCAACCATAATCCACTTATTAGTAATAAACTGATCAACACAACTAAATATAGATATGCGAAAGAGAATGAACCATCAACATATCCGCCCTTCTTAACAAGAAGAACATTAACCAAATGACCTATTATGCTTTCAACTATAGGCTATAATTCTGGATCCTGGATACTACCATTAACTAGCATGTGCCCTGTCGTGACAACTATCAAATTAGTCTTCCCCGATGAGCTCTCACAATGAACTCAATCCCATCCTTGAAAAGATGATACTTATTCTATTCCCTGTAGAAAATGGCCTTCCTGTCATACAAGTATGGACTTCCCAAAACCATCCCGCAAATGTCAAGTGGAACCACATCTCACTCTACCTCATCAATGAAATTGGATGTGATCGCAAACCATAACTTGCACTGCTTAGTTACTTGTACTTGAGCATTATAACAAATCCATCCCAAAGGATACTGTCTCAGATGAGGCCTAGTTTCTAATCCCAAATTCTAAACAACTTGCTTTGAAATAAGATTCACTTGTGATCCGCTATCGACAAGTGTATCAATCTTAGTGTGCTTTGAGATAACTCGTAAATGAAACACGTATTTTCTTTTCCTTCCATCAGGGATTACTTTAGACTTTGACGAAGAAGTACGCACATTGAAACTTGCAAAAAAATATTTACCTTTGATGCCCATAGCTGTAACCTTGGTTTCATCCTTAGAGTCTGATCCAAGATCCTGCACCATGGTCATGGTATTTTGTTTACCTTTCCTAGGTTGATCCCACTCTGGCCTCAATTCTGGATGCAACTTCCAAAAGTGCTTCTCATCATGTCCTTTCTTCTTGCAATGAGAACATGTATGGTTATTCCTATATTTACCCTTTGATTTCTTCTTGAATTTATGTGGATTCCTTTTGCCTTTAATACCAATTCTCTTGGCATTGTTTTGATCCTCATACATTTCTTCCACCATGGCCTTCATTGCCATGAACGCAGAAAATAATGCCTCTTCAATACTGAAAGGATTTAGATTAGAATAATCCCCGTCTTTTGTTGAAGCCATTTCTTGCTTTCGAAATGCACGCCTCGAACCAATATCGAGAATGTACTCTTCAAATGACCCTTCACCAAGGTTGAGTTTGGACCTCGTAAGCATTCACTTGCAAATACATGTTAAAACCAACTCTGATACCACATGATCTAAAAATACCAAACGAGTTCTGATACCAACTTGATTCGAAATATCAACAAAAATGTGATACCAATTCATCTCGAAAAACCTTAGATGCCAATTAATTCAAATACAGATACTAAACATCTGACCAAATTTAGGAATATAAATGAAGATCGCTTGACTATTTGCAAAATATCACGTGAATGCCTTACTTGTCCATAAACCCATAAACTGATGAATAAATTGAACTATACATGAGATGATACAACAAGAAATAAAAGAACTCAAATTACATATGTAAATGACATACATCACTGCATCTTCAAACTCCCTTTAAATAGCATGATTGTTCTTCATGATCTCAAAATTCAAAATTACAATACAATATAGGCTTACAAAAACACAATTTTGAAGACACTTTGAAAATCCGTTACTCAAATGCAGAAACTGAGTGCATCTTTGAATTCTTGGCGAAAAATTGTGCAAAATTGATATAAAATACTTGAAATTCCGTCAAGGTACCCCTTGACACGCTTTACGGTGTTACCTTAAGTGCCTTGTACCCTCGACACACATTACAAGGTAAAACTCTGCATTAATTGTGTGTTTCCATAGCCTTGGGTCGAGTGCCATTAAATAGGGTGCCCCTCTTAACCAAATTTCGAAACTTGTGGCAAGCATTAACTATATCTTGGTTCATAGTTGTAACTAACCGAACATAGCGGAAAGTTGGTTAGTGGAGTGTTGAGCACTCAACACACCCTAAACAATTTTGTGAAATTTCTTTCTTTTTGGGTACAACTTATCATTTTTTGAATCAGAGTCAGTATTGTGGGATGGATGAATTTATATGTTGTTATTGAGTCTTATTATCGATTATTTTTTTTTGGCTTGAAGTTATTGATGGATTGATCTTTTTTAGTAACATGGCATGAAAGGCTTAAAATGTACATGGCTTGAAACTTTTTCAATGGTCGTTGATCGACAAATTTTGGTTTATAATGCAGTTCTTTAACATCACCGATACGTTTTTGGCATCGACGAAATCAAAGATATAAATCACAAATGCGGACAACCATAACAAATCGCCGATACATTTTCAGCATCGACGAACTCCGAGGGTCGAAAATACGAAACATTGACCGTCACAAATCATTGATCGTCGATACATCGTTGGCATCGACGGGATAAGATGTTGTAGCCAGGGATGTATGTCTAAAGAAAGTCACTGATGGAATTTTTTTTTCTCACGAAGATGTCAAAATCAATAAGCCACGTGTCTTTGCCACGTAAATAGTCTGTATGACTCAGACTCTTCCCCATGTCGTCTTTTGAGGTTCCCCGTGTCATATCTGTACTTCCATGTCAACATTTCCACGTCAGCATTGTACAACGGTTTTAATCGACGTCAGAACTTTTGCCTAAAGGTATCAATGAAACGATGTGTAAGGAAAACTGTCGATGCCGATTCACTCATTTACTATCGATAGACTGATAGGTCACCAAACACCAAGATTTTTCGTCGAACCTTCGTCATTATACACCAACAATCATGGCTGATCCATGCTGTTGTTCCATTCAAAAGACCTTGCTTTTTTCCCGACGCCGATCATACTAGTTTCTTGTGAACATGAAAAGGCCTGATGATTTGATGGGACACCCTTGAGGTAAGACAAAATCCTACGTTTTGATAGACAAATTAAATTTTCACGCAACCTACACCATGATCTCAAGCGCCGACCAACCATTGGAATTTGAATTCGCTGATGAACTACGAAAACTTGCTCCTACGCCGCTAACCTACATTGCATTTAATCCTAAGTATGGTGCAGATTCTGTAATAGATTGTGGATATCACATTTACACTCCCGAATTTAAGACTTGATGCGACAATGTAAGTATTCTTTCTGTTTAAATTTACAAGGTCATACCCAAACATGGCATTTTGTTCGCAAATCACTTACCTCCCGAAGCAGACGAAGAAGCGAGAGCAAGCATTGAGGAGGTTACAACCTACTCTCTGACTTTGATTACCAGTAAAACTAGGTTAATCTCTTATGAGGAAGATGTAAGCATTGTCTTTATCAGTTCTACACCTACGTTTGAGTCAATAACACTTGTCATGGTTGGCTGACAACTTACTATAATTTTTCTTTTATGTAGGAAAATGCCTCCAAGAAATCCAACGACCAGGTGCTCACCTAGAACGCCCAAAAAGAAGGAAGCAGGGGTCGACCAAGGATCTACACTGGGCGCTGCAAGAGAACTTGATTTTATCTCAAAGACAAAATAAATTATCAACACATCCAATAAAAAGGAATTTTCCCAACCTCCGGTGTTCGACGACACAGAGACAAGCACTGAATCTAAAATGGTGCTCTCGCATTAGGGAGAGTTGTATAGCAAAATCAGTTAGGAGGATTACCTGGAGCTCACACCCCACAACAATCTGGACGTCAGAATATTGGCTGATCAAGTGTTCCCGAATATCAGGAGATCATATCTGCACATGGTGGCTTGTCGGACCCTAGTTCTGCCCTGCATCGAGATCTTAGGATGGATAATTGACCACATTGATACAATGAAATGCACGATCAACAATGCAGAGGGCAATGTGTTGGTGTTTTCTTTCTAGTTGAGGTACAAAAGTATTATAAACTTAGGGATCTAGAGGAGAGGTTAAACACATATTTCATGGTTAAATTTTATGAGTATCATGACACCAACAAATTACTAGCCTCATGGTGGAGAGAAGACAAAAAATTCACAAACAAAAACATTGGTTGGTATAACACAGTAAATCTCAGAGAGCCCTACATGTATTTAATGGCTTTGATTTGGCAATTATATGGAGAAAAGGATTGCTCAAAATTTTTAGAAGCTTGGATGCCCTTGGCATATACCATGGCGATTTTCGAGAGTATTTTAAATTAGGGAGCCATTATCTCCAAGCAACTAAGTATCAATCTCCTACAAGCCCAGACACCAAAAGAAGGAGAAGTTCCAATCTTCTACATGGCATCCTACTTGCTGGACGTAATCTGCGCAAGAAATGTTTTCGCATGTATGAATTTAAGCTGGGATATTTCCGAATTGCTTGTACATGTTTATTTCAGTATCTTATGGAGAATAGGTACAAAATATCGTATGCTGTGATATGTGATGGGTTCATAGCTAGTATATACTTCATTATATTTAGAAAGGAATGCCCTAGGCTTTTGACGACAATAAAGAAGATGATAGCTAAAGTTGGCCACTGGTACTTCGAAGAGAGAAGCACCTATATCAGGGTGTTTGGAGCTACTGGTGCACCCCACCTACTCCCAGTTCATGTCCCAGACCGTCTCATATTGGGAGAGATTTGTTACCAGACATTTTACAAGGTTATAATGCTTCCATGGTAAAGGATAAGAAGAGAGCTTTCATTCCATATGGTTTTCACATAGGATTTCATATGATCAAAGAAACTGGGCAAGCGAAACAAGAAGGGTTAAATCAACTTGAGTATCAGTTCCCCACATGCTGCTTTCACAAGCATGATCCGAAGGGTTTAGTTCCCCAACACACATCGCAAGTATCCTCCTATTGGCCGTATGCTCATGATAGTTTTGAAGATGAAATCTTTACAGAGGTCACCCAAGATTGGGAGGAGGTGCTCCATAGAAGGGCTAACCTCAATATGACCAGATTCAAAGAAATGACTATGGATGAGCAGGTTGAAACAATAGAGTAGACAACTCAATAATCCCTTAGGGTAAGAGAACAAAACAGAGCAGTAGAAGCAACAGAGGCATGGAGGAGGGGGTTACTGTTACTAGAAGAAGCCGAAAGAGCCATACAAATATTTGAAGAACACCCCCCACTTAATCCTTTGATGGGACCCTTGGGGATTACACCAGCCGACAGAAGCCATCCCAAGGAAGAGCTAAATGAATCACAGACAATTCCACCAGAGGAGTTTGCTGATCGACAAAACGCCAACCCCATGTCACCACACGCAAGATTGTCGATGACTACTACAGCTCAACGAAGGTCAATAAGAGCATCAAGAAGAATAGGTATGCCTACTGTCCTCATAGATTTAATCACCATGTATGATGATGAGGAAGGTTAAGAAGCTAGGGGAAACATCTGCTCTAGCTTCCGATGTTTTGATCCCAAATCCAGAGGAATGAGACCATGAGTAAAGGAACACTCTGGACACTGAACATCTCGATCAACTGGGAACACAACCTCAGAATGACATCTCCAAGAATGACTTGGGTGCTGGTGAACAAGAAGAAGAAATGCAATAGCTAGAAATCAACATCTCAACGACCGAACCCCCAACTAATGTCGATCCTTTGCCTACTTCCCCATCTAGGACCAAGACTCCACCAATCATCGAGCACCAGCAGGAGGCCAAGTCACCAGAACATACATAAGTTTCCCTTGCCAAGGAACTAAGAGAACTTGCCATGGAACATCTCTATACGATAGGAAGCCTAGGAAGTACTCTGTTCTAGGGAGATCAACAGATTCCTGAACCAGTAGATGAAATCGCCAATATACATGAAATTGCTTAGGAAAAAAAAAGTAAAGTTGTAATGATAATAACTACCAAGAAAAGGAGGCTCACACTCGATAAAACACTTCTCATAACCATAGAGGAAAAACTGTTTGAATCCGAAAATGCTAAGATGAATGAGCTAATCAGAGAAGGTGTGGCTATAATCGATGCTACTTTGGACAGGGAAAGAAGGGATGAAATGGAGGTAGCCACCATGAAGAAAGAACTGGACCATCTGCGACATCAAGAGGAATATTACCAAAATTCGACATAGGCAGCGATACTCCTGAAGAGCGATTTCCAAGAAATTTATGCACAATTCACTAATGAAAGAGATATCTTCACCACTCGCATAGTTGATTTCCAAGAAGATACGCTTATGGGGCTGACAACCTGTAAATACATGTAGCAATGGTATGAAAAGGCACATCAAGCCTCAGAATGAATAGACTACATCAACGAAGTGCAGAAGGGTCGAGATACAAAAGAGCATGGCATCCAAGTGTTGATGGATAACAACATCGCCCGAATAAGGAAGACACTTGAACATTGGGTAAGCATGGTCCATGAACCTCAACGGAAAATGCAGGAAAGATGGGAAGAGTGTGAGAAAAGTTGGGAGAAAATCAATTGAGAAATGAAGAACATTGACCTACCAGAGTTTGGTCCACTGGAGGATTTCTCCGATTTGCATGACATAGTTAAACAACATGAAGAGAAAGACCTTGCATGGGAAGCAAAGATTTCATAGATTTCAAGCATGATCCCAGGTCAAGTGAAGAAGTCCATGGAACCCCTGATTAAAGCTCTTGCAGTCTGACAATGCTTAAGTGTCAAGCTAATCAAGTATAAGGAACGTGCAATAGAGATAAATGAGGTTCTCTCCGCTCCGATGGATCAACACAGGTTACCATATGCAAATACATGCGAAGATCTCTTCATCAAGTGGTTAGAGTATGAGAAGAACAATCCACTTCAGTAAAACCACTAGATGATCAAAATAGGAGCAAAAGAGAGCAAATAGATAGGATCCACCACGTGGCGTTTTCTTAACTTAACACAACTTTAGTAGCTATTTTTAGTTTAGTTATTTTTTGTTATAAATAAGGGCATCGACCTTGGACATGAGGTCGATGGTTTTGGAGAGAAATACTTTTTCTGGAATTTTGTAACAGAACTATTTTTGTGCAAGTTATTTCAATTAAGAAGTTTTTTTTAGAACCAAAGACACTTCTATCATCTAAGGCGTGAATGTGATTGAACCGAAGGGGACTATCTCTGTCTTCAGATTCAATATTTTGTTGCTGTATTGAGTAAGAGTTGTTATATCTGCTATTTAAAGTTATTTTATAATGATGAAAAAATTCTTTTATTTTAGCTGATGAATAGAAATTGATTGTGTTAACCTGTGATTGATAATAGAGCATTGAAAATTACTTTTCTTGCGCTAGCTTCCTGTCACTTGTATGCTTTTCTTTTCTGTAACTATTATCTCAGACAATGTTGAATGTCCACTAATCAAAATGGTATTAATGATGGTTTGAATTAGTTTATATATTCTTCGTCTACATGCTAAGGTATAAAGGTTATCCTAAAACCCAGCCTCCCCCCCAACACACAATTTCACTTACCTCTGCCATTTAGATTAAGCTCTATCTTTCTTTTGTTATAAATATTAAGAAAAAGAACCAAAAAGAGAACTACTTAGTTTGAGGAAAGACCTCACAGAAAAGACATATATGTCAATCACGATTAAATCCCATCGATAATTCCATCTAGATCACGAATCTAGAGAACCTTACCACTCATCAAACGCTTACGAGTCTAATTGGGCCTCTTAAGTGGGTTTGGTTCTTGCTGTTGAGTTAAAGGGATATCAGACCCCTCAACACGGAGGTTGTTTAAGTCTTTTCTATAATTGGCAGGTCGAGGGTTCCATTCCCATCGACTTCCATATATTTTGTGGCCTTTTGTTAAATGGATATATATTTACTATATATAATATATAGTTTAAAATTCTTTGCGAATTTTTTGGGATGATTATGTTATACGATTATACGTATTTTTATAACCATATAACATATGGTTATATGCCCCGTGGATATACACATATTGTTATCCCTTCCACAAACATGTATAGGTCATGTGGTATGTCTTCGACTAAGGGCTAAGGCTAGAATTGAGGGCTTAAGCCCTTGACCCTTTAGCCACCTAGTGGAACCTTTATTACAACTTAAATATATTAATTGTCGCATATATAATAAGAACCATTGTGTGGCTTGTTGGTTTGGGGGCGATTTGTTAAGTCTTAGGTTGTGGAGGTCGCGGGTTCAACCCTCATCGATTCCATAAATTTTAATATACATTTTCCCATATTGGCCAATGGGAGGTTTCCATGTGGCAATCTCTCACTGGCTCTCCAATGCCACATGTCAAACCATGATTTAACCAATTGTCTACTACTTGTCAGCCCACCATTCGTCCACCTAGAGGTAAAATATGTCCATTCAACTTCCAATTAGGTTCCACGTGTCACCCTTGCAGTGGTGACATGTGTCACTTCTTTATTTTCCCAAGTACTTTGACCTTTGACTTTTTTTTCCAGGTTTGACTAGAACTTTGAACACTCATAACTTTTGTATACAAACTCCATTTGATGCACCATTTGTGTCATTAGAAAGATGATGATGATCTCTACCCAATGATGTTGTTTTCATGATGATTTGAGATGGTCAAATTTTGAGCATTTATGGATCTCTTGGGACCTCTGTGAGCATTTCAAATCCTCTTGGACCTGTGTGAGCATTCCTTAGATCCTCCTGGATCAAATACATTCCAAGGAATTAAGCTAGGGCGACATGTAAAACTTACTCATCTATTATTTGTAGATGATGTGCTAATATTTTGTTTTTGTGCAACAACTAAAGGAAATACATTGAAGGAAATCCTTGGCTTATTATGTGATGCAATGGGAATTCTCATAAATGTGAATAAATCCACGACTTTCCTACCTAATGAAGTGGAAGAGTACATAAATATATTTACAAACCTGTTCAATTTTCCCTTGCAGGATTTGGGTGAAGGGATTAAATATCTCGGCTTTATGCTTAAACCCAACAATTATGGTATAATAGATTGGTCTTGGATTCTCTCTAGGATTGATCTGAAAATTAATCATTGGTGTAACTGGTGGATTTTTGGAGGTGGAAGGTTAGTTCTTATAAAGTCAATTATTGAGGAAATTCTGGTGTATTGGCACTTGCCAACTCTCATCTCTAAAATAATACTTTATCACATCAAGAAGCTTTGTTTTAATTTCCCATGGAAGGGAAGTTTTGAATATCAAGGATCACACTTGGCCAATTGGAAAAGCCTCTCCAAGCTAAAAAATTTGGGAGGATGGGGATTAAAAGATGTATCGGTTTTCAGTCATGTTTTGGCTGCCAAATCTATGTGGGTATTCTTGTGGTGAGATAACTTATAGAGTATTGCACCTGTTTCTATTCTGGATTGGATATGTTAATGTTGTAATCTATTTTAATGGTTCTAATCAGTGGCGGTCCTTGACGCTTGCTTTTCTTGTTGTAAGAATATTCTTGGCATGGAAAGTTAGTAACGACACACAAGTGAGGATTGGCACTGATGCCATTGTAGGCTGTGGGGTGAGTATTTTTCTTCTTGAAGCATTAGTTGATTCACTTCGGGAGCTGGGTATATGTAATTTGAACAAATTTGGTGATGATACAGTTACATCTATATGGCATCAAGGTTGGCTCACGGTGGTGGTCCCAGGGTTGGATGTCATTTGGTATTAGGATTGGTCTTGATTTACTTTAGACTTAAAGAATGCCCATATACATTTGTCGAGAAACGAGGACAAACATATGATAGATTGTTTGAAAGACTTTTTTGCAGGTAGCATGTTGAAGCAATTGAGAGTTCTCCCGATTCTAGTTTCATGGGGAATTTGGTTGCCTAGAAATTCATGTATATTTGAAAACAAAGTTAGTCCCACCTTTAAAGTATCTCAACAATCCCTTTCTTTGTTGCATCACTACAAAGGTTCCTCTTCAATGAAGAAAGGTTGGGAGATCACGAATGTTGACATCAACAAGTAGTGGCCATGGGGATATTTTGACAGGGCATGTCAAGGTTCAAAAAATAATTGTGGGTTGGGATTCATCTTACACTTTTTTTATTCACATTATCTTATTTGAAAGGAAAATTTGGCGTCAGGGACTAACAATATTGATGAATGCAATGCCTTTTTTGCACTTTTAAAATCTACTGTGGAATGGAATGTGACAACTCTTTGGGTTTTTGGTGACTCTAAGTTATGTATTGATTGGATGTTGGGGACATTACAACTTGAACATCTAGATCTCTTGCAGCTTGGTCAACAATTGAAAATCACATCTTCTCATTTTAGACAAATCCATTTTATGCACATATATAGAGGATTAAAGTATTTTGTGGACACTCTATCCAAGGAAGCTTTATCCTTGAATGACGATGTGTCGATGGTGGAAGAATTCTCTGAAGGGAAATTGAACTCCAAAATGGAAGGAAACTTTATTATGATGTAAAATTGACTTACTCTTTTTTTGGTTCTTTTGGTTTTTATATGTAATGGCTCATAGTCTTCATGACTGTTGGTTTCTAAACTCTTATCGAGGAGTGTCATAAGTGATAGATTGTAGGTTCTTTTATGGATGATCTGGTTAGACCATGTTCTAGCAACTTGCTATTTTTGTATGCACTTTTGAATTGTACCTTTTTATTTTTTGTTTGTTTGTTAATTTGTGCAGGACCTGCGATTAACCTGTGGCTTGAGAAACCGCGACTCAGGGGCATCTAAGCCGTCAAAATCACCCGGGGATCGCACCCGGCCTGAGCCACACCAACCCTTAACATGGTTGGATTTTTTGTCCCCGCAGGTTTTGAACTGGTGACTTTAACAACACTGAGTGGCTTGACAACACACTCCGTCACCGACTGTCCTACACCTCGGGGACGAATTGTACCTTTTTATTTTTATTTTTATTATTATTATTATTATTTTCTGAAATAGACGTTACAATTTTTTTCTCGAGGAAAGAAAATGTCGATGCTTAAGTAATAATAGATACTTTTGGGAATACCATACTTTTTGAATTCAAGTCCTGTAAATAATTGTATGGAAAACAAATGTTTTTAATACTTTACTTATCCTACTTTTGTTGACATAAGTTAACATGTAGATAGTATATCATGTTATATATTGGTGTCTAGATTTTTTTCCATTTATTTCTAAATATATATTCCAATTACCATTGCCTTTTATTGTAAGTTTTCTCTAATTTATATGGAAGTTTTATTTTTCCTCTAAATATTCTACTATGAGTTTTTTTTGTTATTTTCTATCTATGATGCACATATGACACTAATGTAATTGTGTGCTCGCCAAATTTTAAATGCAATAACAAAAAATAAATGGGTTATCACTTAAGGTAAATTATATCATTTTTTTATAAATACAATTTGATTGCAGAACAATTTGATAAGTTATGATTTATGAGGTTTGTAAAAATAAAAATTGAGCACACCTGAGTGGTCAATGGTTAGAATATTGTTCTTCTCATTGAAATCTCTCGAACAAGTTATAATGCACCTAAAATAGAGCTCAACATCAAAATGCATTTTCCTCCTTTTAGATAAGGATATTTTGTGAATAAGTGCACTCAAACATCTCTTCTTAAAGATAGTTGCCACCATTCTAGCCATTGTATACGTATAATATTTTTCAACATTATTTACATTGATCATCCTCCTCCTCCGGCTCCCTATATGTACTTTTTTAACACTACCTATCATCTATTTTCTCTAAGGTTGAACTCGATCGTGCAATTAGGGATGATATTTATGAGCAATTCATTCTAGTTGGCCATACCTCTCCCCTCTCTATGACTTTATTTTATGATTTACCTACATCAACACGACATTGGTCTTATGGCCTAATAGTTTTGTTTTGACAAATAAGAATGCAATCGCACTATCTCAAGACTAACACTAACCATCACGTTTCTTGTGAAAATAGAATTGCAAATTTTGTACACTCCAAAAAGGAAGTTGAGATTAAATAACTTTTTATTTTATGGTGCCCCAACGACATTTAATATGATATTTAATGCGGATATTATTTCCTTTTCATGGAGAAAAGAGTGGTTCTATTTGTTTTTTTTTATTACAATGATGATTTTTAAGAAGGAATCTATTTATCTTTTTTATTACAATGAAGATGTTTGACCATCCTTCAAGGTATGATAGTGCTCCAATACCAAACTCTATAAGGCCTCTCTAGGTTGGGTGAGTTCCTTATTTCAGCCTCTCTTAGATAATATTAATATAAAATTTCATGCAAACTCTCTCTCTTGCACTTAGTGAAGGTACTACTAAAAGACAATGAGCAATGCACCTTTTGTTTGACTACTATGAGCTCAATCATCAACTGAATCTTAATTAGTTGTTTATTTTGACTTCTCAATCATCAACTGAATCTTAATTAGTTGTTTATTTGAACTTCTCTTTAATAAAGGTAGTACAAAATTCCATTTACTAAGACAATCACAATAAGATATGCACTTCATTCTACACCATTGACACAAAGTGACCTTTGCACTAAACTCATATTAAGAGCCTAGATAAGAGATGCACTTCATTCTACATCATTGACACAAGGTGACCTTTGCACTAAAATCATCTCAAGAGCCTCAGTTCCAGAACTTGTTCATGAACCTTAATGTGTGCATATAATAAAATACATAGATTTTTTTTTATCTTTGAAAATAATTCCACAGGATCCCCAACTTAAACCATTCTCCAAATGGCATCTTTAGACTTTGACTTAGAAACTTATAAATTGATAATTATGATAATACTTTACGAGAATTACATATAGTTGCCTACATTGGATCTCATTTGAGTTGTACTATTTTCGTTGTTTTGACACACCTCTGTTATGCTTTGGGATGGACTACATGTAGTCTTCTACATTGGATCCATTTGGCATACTTAAATTAATCAATTCACATTGCAATTTGATATCAGAGAGAAACCATAAGTTAGATCAATTGTACTTGTGACGAAGGGAAACCAGATTAGAAAGAACATTCTATATTTTTATGCATCTCCTAATAGAGGGCACAAACAACAGTGGAGGTGAGAATAACCCGATAGAGGGCATCACTCTGCAACAATGGAGGTGAGAATAACCTGATAGAGGGCATCACTCTGCAACATATTTTTGTGGTCCATTATCTGATGAATGGAAACCTTACTCTACTCTTCTACTTGGTTTGAGTCCACCTTCACCTTTGCTGCAACTCGTTGTTGAATATTTGTGCATTTTATTTCCTCACAAATGCAACACAACAACAAAAAACAGATTCAATAACAACTAAAACTAAAAAAAACCAACATGACAATCCCATCAGCATTGGACAATGTGTTTTATGCATTTGGTTTGCAACTCATATGTATAACAAATAGTCATCCAATCACCCCAAATTTCCAACAATCTAAACCAAAATCCCCTCTCGCATGCCCACTCTATGTTTCTTTGTACTTGGATAAACCAAAACTAGGCATCAAAACATATTTAGGGATAACTGTTAAAGGAAAAGCAAGGTTGTTAGTTGCACAACTGAGGATGAGTTCACATCACCTTAGATACGAGACTGGTAGGTGGAGGGTACCCAAGGAAGTTTGGGAGGAGAGAACTTGCATATTCTGCAATAAGGGTGTGGTGGAGACAGAGTGGCACTTTGTCACAGAATGTGCAGCCTATGAGGATATTTGCAGTCGGTATGAAAACAACTTAAAGGTCATAGACATACACTAACTATTTGACGAGGATAAGATCAACCAGATTACTAGACTTCTAGTCAAGATTCACAATAGAAGATCTGACATCGAAAATAGTGTGAAGATGAGTTAGGGTTGTTATTCTCTTGGTCCCTTAGGCTGTTCAACCTCGTAGACGTCATTAAAATCAATCAATCAAACGAGAAAGGGTGGATATATTGAAAAAAATTAAAACAGAGGATGGAGGCATAAGAAACAACATTAAATCCTACATCTCCCTACATCTCCCATACGTCATCTTGTTGAAAATTTGAGAGGCCACGCTAATGACTTCGTGGGCACAGATTCCACAAACTAATGGTAACATCGTCCTATGGAGGACCAGAGTCTATGATGGACAGAGTATGTAGTGGCCAAGATAAGGGATCGATGGTGGTCGGACATAGTATGTAGTGACCGGGATATGGGATCGGTGGTGGTCAGAGTAAGTGATCGGTGGTCGTTGGTAAAGGTCTAAATCCTTTATGTTTTACATTTTTTTTGGGATATTATCTGTTTAATTTTTCCCAAAGTCCTGCTAGAAATTACTGGATCTACAGATTTGAGTGGTTACATCTGTATAATTTGAGTGCCCCATGGGTTTTTCAGCACACTGAATTCATTTATGCATTTACAGATGCAATTTAAACAACAAAAAATTGCTATTTCACACAAATTTATATCTTCAAATTTCGGTCAAAAATACAAAAACGTAGAACGTTTGGACAACACCATTTGCTTACATAATTACTAAGTTTGAAGATGGTTTTGCTATAAATTTCCATTCATGATTCCAATTGATCAAGGACCGGTCATTGGTATTTCAACATATCTCCATCAAAATGTGGTGATGTGATACATATGTCCAGGTAAGTATAATCTCCCATGCTATATTTGTTTTCTTTTACAATACATGAATTTTATCCCTTGCAATTCGAGCCAAGAATAGGGTAAATATGACAAGCTCAATACTTTATATGCTATAATAATGATTAAAAAATAGGGTTAGAATTTAATGAACCTAAAACCACATTATGAATTCCTTAATGTATTATGAATTATGAAATCCTTAGGGTTTGGATTTCTATATTAGTAGCAGTGTCTTGCACCTCTGAACCATTCATATCATTGTGTGATGCACTAATACTTGAGTCTTTCTTCAATTTCTGAATTTGAGTCTTTCTTCAATTTCTAAATTTGCAATTGCTTGGCTTGATCCTCCTATAATATTCTCTCCTCTTTTAAGGATAAATATTCTGTTGTTGCTCTTTTTGTCCGCTTCTTATTTTTATTTCCTTTTTATATGTTTTTTTTCATTACCCTTTCTTTAACTTCAACATCGGTCATGGCTCTCTTCTTGGGTTGTTTCCTCATGTTCATTAGGGAATGTTATGTCGACTTTAGTCTAATGCTTTTCTATGATCTTTAAAGGATCATGTCTCTGAAACCTTTCCTTTGGGAAGTGATAATATTGCATTCTTTCCCCTTCCATCTTAGACCAAAGAGTTATTGAGTCCACATAAAGTGAGTATTTATGACATAACCTCTTTTGCTTAGCAACAAGTGAGCATTGAACCTTGCAATGTTGTTTTCTAAGCAATCTCTCTGGTAACCATCTTATTGGGCACATGCACAGGTAACGTATGGGGATATTTTATGGTGCCATATATATAGATATATGTAGATTTCTCATCTATGTATCAGTCATCAATGCTCTTCAATACTTCTATTACTTATTCAAACAACCTTGGGCAAGGTTTGCAAAAATAATCGCATACAAAGGGTGCAAAGAAGAAATCACATATTTGAGCATAATTGCAAGCATACTCATAATTCCTTAAGGCTTGAGAATAAACTATTGAGAACTGTAGCTCGAACAGGAACTTGCACACAAGTTTTGTTGGAACTTAGTAGAAGTAGTTTGAGATATTTTAGAAAAATAATTCTATTTTGGGAAAGTAATTCTATTTTCAAAAAGTAAATTCTATTTTGTAGTTCACTTTAATAAAAAGTTAAAGTCTTGTTTTTAGCAGCTGAGTCTAAGAAAAGATTAGATCACCTCTAGCACCTTAAGCATATTCTTGATAGGTGTAGAAAATATGGTATTCCTATAAACCATAAAAATATATTTTGATGTCACAGAAGGCAAGTTATTGGTTCATGCAATTTCTCAAGATGGAATATCAATAGATCCAAAACTTATAAAAACAATGACACACATTTTACTTCCTCGTAATAAAAAATCAATGCAATTTTTTTTGGAAAGATCAATTTTGTTTGAAAGTTTGTTTTTGACTTTGCTGAAATCATTAAACCTTTGCAAAAAAAATGATCAAGAAGGATGCAATTTTCAAATGGACTCAAGAAGAAAAAGTTGCTTTTGAAAAAATCAAATCTACCATTGCTACCACTCCTAATTTTAGCAACTCAGACTTTAGAAAATAATTTCTGTTATATAATTTTTCTTTTGATTATTCTAGTCAAAAGCAATAATCAAGTATTATGATAGCTTGATAATACTATTTACACAAAAGGATGAAAAAGGAAGTGAGAATACAATCTCATTTATGAGCACAAACGTACAAGGTGCTGAATTAAACTACCGAGCTATCGATAAGCAAGCTTACGTTGTTTGCAAAGAAGTTAAAGAGTTTAGACCTTACATTTTGAAAGGTCATACAAAAGTGATTGTACCACATATTGATATAAGTTCATTGTTTATACAAAGAAAGTTGGTTGAAAGAAGAGGAAAGTAGATGACAACTATCCAAGAATATGATATTGAATTGAAACTAGCAAATATGGTCACTGGTCAAGGATTGCGCAAACTTGTAATTGAATCACACAATTATATTATTTAAGAAGAAAAAGGTTGGGAAAATGAGATGTATGTGTGTGCTAGTGAGGTGTTGTATATGTCTATAGACACTAATTCATGGTATTCTAATTTAAAATATTATTTGCAATATTATTTGTAATATGGATTTAGTCCTGGTCATTTAAATCCTAAGAAGAAAAGAGCTTTTAGACTTAAGTATTCTTCATACCAACTCATTAATGATATTCTTTTTTGGAAAATTTATGATGGTGTGTTGATAAGATGTTTAGAGAAAGTTGATGTTCACAAGGTTTTGAAGGGATTGCATGATGGAACTATAGGAGGACATTTTTATGGTGATACCGTAGCTCATAAAATTCTAAGAGTTGGATATTATTGACCTACACTGTTTAGGGACTCGTACACATATGTTTGGAAATGTAAAGCTTGTCAAATGAATGCCGATAAGGAGAAGAATACAACTATCCCTCTACAACCAATTATTATTGACAAACCATTTGAACAATGGGGACTAGATATCATTGGCGAAATCAATCCAAATTCTTTAAAACAACACAAATACATTTTGACTGCCACTGATTACTTTACACGATGGGTTGAAGTTGAATCATTGAAAAAAGTGAACGAAGCAATCATATTCCAATATCTAGAAGAGCATCTAATTACCAGGTTTGGTGTCCCTTTTGTATTGGTTTTAGATAATGTTTCCTATTTTTCTTCTATTCAATTGATTGAGTTTGCCTCAAGAAAAGGAATTCTTGTACATCATTTGGCTAACTATTATCAACAAGGAAATGGTGTAGTTGAATCTACCAATAAGAATTTAATTTGTATTCTAAAGAAAAAAAGTCATTGAACATAAGAGAAATTGGCACAAGGATTTACTCAATACCTTATGGGCAGACATAGTCATACCAAAATCAACCTTAAGAATCTCTCTTTGTTATCTAATATGTGGTAAATAAGTTATCTTACCATTGAATATTTTCTTACCTTCCCTGCAATTATCTCAATCTTTGTAAAGACAAACATCCTCAACCCCTCAATATCGAATTGATATTGTTTTGAAACTAGAGGAAGAAAGAGAAAAGGCTAAGCAAAGATTTGCATATCACCAACATATAGTAAAGAGATGGTTTGATAAACACATAGCAAGTGACAAAGACTTTTAGGTAGGAGACCTTGTGTTGAAATGTGATATATTGGATGAGCCTATAGGTAAACACACCAAATCTCAATAGCTTTGGTTAGGGCCCATTTCAAATAACCGAGAAGATCGCCATAGGCATGTATAAATCACAAAATCTAGAAGGGGAATTGTATTTCCTACCTGTTAATGGCCAAGTTCTGAAACAACACTTCAATTCACAACTATTTTTGTAGTTAGCTTATAAATATTAGATTTTAAGTTGCAACTGATCTTTTAAAAATTTTGGTTTTATTTTTGGCCTTTGTTTTGATTTGGATATATATGGTAGTTTTAGTTGTTTCTAGAGAAGACTTTCAAATTTGCTTTGAGTTAGTTTTATTTTTCCATTTGGTTGTGTGATTCCTTTTCAAAATTTTGGTCTTTACTTAGATTTTAATTTTGCCCCTATTTTCCTTGAGAATGCAGTTTGGTACCTCTAATAGGCATAGTAAGCTCTCTATTTGTAGCTAAGTTGTTTATAAAGAAGCAAGAATGTTAGTTTAATCCTTCAAAATTGTTCAAAATACTCAATTCAATGGTGGAACTTAAACTTTTTAGGTGACTTGTTTTTTTTGAATTTTGAAACTCAAGTTGTTTGTAGAAAATTGGTTAACTGGAATGTTTTTCATCCATTTAAAATACATTTTAATGGAACCTATGAATAGACTAAATCAATACCCATAGAATTTTTTTTATAAGGAAAATCTTTATTTTTCAACCCGGTCATAATTCTCAAAAGCATATTTCATCCCCATTTTCTTGGACATGAGCTGCTATCTCCCTATTATTAATAGTGTGTGTGTGTAGAACTTGAGTAGGCCTAATGGTTAAGAACATGTGTTTTTTCTTTAGAGGTCATAGGTTTGACTCTAGAGGGGGCTAGATATGTATACGTCTGTAGACTAAGAAGTGAAATCCTTGCACGAAGTGGATCCCTTGTCCCACAAACAAGAGGGTCTCATACATACATTATATATATATATATATATATATATATATATATATATATATATATATATTTGTTCACCTACCTCATAGTTAAGTAAGGTCCTAGTTGCTCATCGG
The DNA here is from genome assembly GCA_000966675.3 of Picea glauca. Classification (NCBI taxonomy): domain Eukaryota; kingdom Viridiplantae; phylum Streptophyta; class Pinopsida; order Pinales; family Pinaceae; genus Picea; species Picea glauca. Next base: position 170,370 of record JZKD02S0923448.1, on the reverse strand, counting down.
TGCTCCATGGTGCCTCTCTACAAATGTTTATGCATGGAAAGGACCTAGTACGTTTGTGGTTGGTGTAGTTACATATAAAGTAAGCTATCCTAAAAACTATTTGCGACTTATAAGTTGTTCGACCGCTTTTTGCGACTTATAAGTTGTTCGACCGCTTTTGATATAATAGAGGCGATCATGTTACATGATTTGACTTAGGACCAGTAATGGAAGAAATGTAGTACTATCGACATTTTTGCTTTATTATATATTAAATGGTAAATCTAGTATATTGAGGCATTTGAATAGAAGTGTTATATATGTAATAAATAGGCATGAAAATGGTGGAGTGGAAGTCGAACAAATTCAGGCAGGAAGAAGGAACAATCGAGAAAAGAATGAATCTCCTATTCATATCATCATTTGTATCGAACACTCAATCTATTCATTTGGGTTGGAAAATAATTCACTATTCCTTCCTAATTGAATAGGTACACATAGATACACATTATATATATAAATAACGTAAGTAGGCATAACAACTGATCCCTCCCGCTGCCTCCTATATCCCGATTAATCTCCTTCCTCAACTCGATTGGGATCAATTCTCTCCATTTATTTACGCGATTAGACCTACTTGTTTAAAACAATAGTGTTTCATCCCGCTTGTTTATATGCGTAAGAATTTTTTATAACTCCCCTCCCCATATGCTTGTTCCCTGGAACACCTGGTGTTTTTGACCATTCTAAATGCTAAGAAAGACGTGGACTCCGACCAGACCATAGAAATTCCTATCTCCCGCAGATGAATGCGTTTACCCTGGTAATTTGATTGCTATCACTTTATTTGCATTTTATTCTTTATTTTATAATTAGGATGCCCACTACTACTAGCTAGTTAGTTAGCAGTTAGAAACAATCAACGGACAAAAACAAGATGGATGGAAACGTGGTTCGAATTGCTTGCAGGAGATGTCCACCTTCCCTTCCTTAGAATATTATTCGTTCCTTAGAATCAACGACAAAACTTCCCTTCCTTATTATATATGTATTTGACTTGTGTTAGCCCAATTATGTTAGTGTAGAGACCAATTTTCTCTGTTTGCGGTGGCTCACGGGCCATGGTGGTTGATTCGAGGAATGTTTCAACTTGCCTGCTGGTAGAAACATCGAACTTGAGTCCGCGCTGAGTGGATAAGAGATCTAGGTTAAGGAAAGGTCTTGAAATGACTTCATTCCGCTGTGTACAAGCAGTGGTCGTCTTTAATATTTGTTATAGGAGATTTTACATTTTGATATTCGTTATAAGATCATTTAAAAAATAAAGGAAGTAGTTGCAAAGTAGCCAGTACTTGTCTAGTTTGCATCAAACAAAATGCAATGCCATATTTTTAATTGGTTATAAATGATTAGTTTCATTTGAAAGGTTGACCATGACCTTTCCCTGTCGTTAACCTTAAATTGACAGTGTGATTATAAATTATCAGTGGTATATTGAAGGTGTCAAACAACTATTTCTTCACTTAAAAGATTCAGTCAAATCATTTCAATTTTGATTATAGAACATGTTCAAATACGCTTTTTCCCTATCTAGATTGCACCAAACATCACTAGCCCAAATTGAAGAAATGAAATAGTAACACGATTCAATATTCCATCCATGTTGAAAAGTGCAGGAATAATATTTCTCTCAAGGCCCGTTGGGCTATAGTTTCACGGTCATGTAGTCACTGGTACAACTTCTATTCCTAGTGTTAAGGCCGTTGCTTTATTCGAGGGGGCTACACATCCGAAGAATTTTGTACCGGCACAGTAAAAAACAACAAAGAAAATAGTGCTAGAACATTGACATCAATGCATTTTACAAATGATAAAATTGAAAAGGTTAAATTAGGTTTGAAACATTTAAGACATGCAATGGGTAGAGCTAAAAGGCTAAGCGACACTACATAAAATATCAAATTTGAAACAAATATGTTTTTGCATTATCATCTGGTCAAAGACAAATTAGTGCTCATTACATTTTTTTTCCAATACAGACAAATTAGTGCTCATTACATTTTTTTCCAATATAAAATTTCTCTTATATATTGATATAATATTTTTTAGACTTGACATACAAAGGTAGGACCATAAAAAACAGTTTTACTATACCTCGCTCCCTCCAAACAAAGAGGTGAATACCTGGTACTAAAATTGTGACTATAAAAAACAACAACCCACAAGATATTCATGAATCTGATTTCAAAGATCGACAAGATAAACCTATGGATTTCCAACATCCCTAGCGATAAAAATAACAAAAAATAACACACAAACAATTGATTCGAAGTATTTTACATTGTATAAGATTCAAGATCAGGGTGGGGCCCTCATGCCCCTCTTCCAACTGATTGTAGTGGATTTTCACTTCTTAGTTCTGTAAAGCCCTCTTGGATAACCCATTAGATTGCTTGTTGTAATCTCTGTAAATGTGTGTGAAACATAATGACCTGAAAACTTTGCAGAGTTCTTTGATCCTGTCCTTCCAACACTCCAGTGTAATTACCTGCAGATTACCTTTTTGATTTAGCTAGTCAATGATAATCCATGAGTCCCCAAATAATTGTAGATCTAGGATATGCAAACATGATGCAAGTAATAGTGCTCATTAAATGCTACACAATTGAATACTAAAAGACATTGAGATTGCATTTGAAAATGCCACATACAAATTATTTAATCATGATTATCTAAACAAATTATTTAATGATCTCAATTCTCTTTCTTAGTTTCTTAGTGAATGACAAGTGAATTGATATAATAAAACAAAATTATAATAGTTAATATTTAATAGGCGTTGTCTAAACATTCGATTTTTTGAAATTTTCACTGAAATCCAGTCAAATAAATCTTGGTGAAATCATCATTTTAATGTTGTTTAAATTGCATTTTTAAATGCATAAACAGATGCAGCACCTTGAAAAACCGTTCGCGTATTCGAATTATATAGACTCAATCCCTCAAATATGGAGTTCTAACAATTTTTGACGGGATTTCAGTTAAAATTGATTGGAAAATATACCGTAAAAACACCAAAAAGTCGAATGCTTAGACTAGACGATATTTAATTATATAAAATAGATTGCTATGATGTATATACTTTAATTTTTGTTATGTAGAGTGCATATCTTGCATAATGTTAAGAGTGAGTGAATAAATTTTGTCCATAAAATTTAGGTAAGAGTAAGAGGGAGACATGTTTATAGAGAATAACAATGCACAATGGTTGTTTTCACCAAAGGAACTTCACACGTCAATAAATAAATGATTGCATGTCCTTAAATCTAATGAAATATGTATGTAGTCTAAACATTCTATGAAATGATTTTTCTCTAGCGATTTTTTTCGTGAAAAAAACCATTTCGTAGAACAGTTAGACAAGGCCTTAGATATATATGAAATTGCATGTACTTAATAAATGCATGAACACTTAAGTTGATTAGATATATATGAAATTGATTAGATTGATATAATGTAAGGTTTAAAGGGGTATTAGTTAGTTAAACTTGCATGTGAGATTAGAGGGCACGGCAACCACTTGGAAGGCCTTAAGAATTGAATATTCTAGGAAGGGAGAGAGTTAAAATAAGGGGAAAGGAAAGCTTCCGTGACTTTCACTTTTGAGGGGAAGGGAACGGAAATCTCGGGAAAGAGAGCATTTGGTTTGAGATGATTGATTTATGATAAGTTTCTGAATTGATCTCTTTATTTGGGGCGACGAACTATTATTGTTGAATTGTTAAGATTGTGTGGCCAAGTGGGGAAGTGAAGTCATTCTTATTGAATTGTAAAGATTGTGTGGCCAAGTGGGGAAGTGGAGCTAGGGTAGTATGACAAAAGGAATTTTATTAATGAAATTAATGGAAGGGGGTAGGTAAATTATTATAGTTTTGATGGAAGTGGGCTTGAGGGCCCTTAGTCATGTGGTTGATGGGTTTGATTTGGTGGAGAGCCATTTATCCTTCACCAATAACTACTCTTCACCAGAAGAGGTGGAGTTGAGTTTAAAGTTGTAATAGGTGTAGTTGAGTTTAAATTTGTAATAGGTAAGTTAATTTGAGTTTATTTCATTTATTATTATTATTATTTGCTACAATTATGTAATTTATTTTCATATTATGGAAATTTATGGGAGAATGTGATAGATGAACCTAAATTATGATGAACCTAAATGGTGCCCTTAGTTTTCCTAGGATCCCTTCCCTATTTGAAAAACTAACTTTTCAAGTTCCATCCATACAAAAGTTGAATCAAGTTCTCCTGAAATTAATTTCTAGAGGAAATTCAGGGGCTAGATGTGACTTTTCACCTGCCAACCTATCCCTCTATAAGAGGAGAGAGGGAGACCTGAACACGAGGAGAAAATAGTAGGTATGCTTATGTTTTGTTTATGCAATTGAACACCAATGCCATTTTAAATTCTAATTTCCTAATAGTGACCTACAATTATAACATGACTCACTGTAGGGGTCCAACATTAGGGTGAAATGAGTTCTACCACCTTCTAAAGGTACATTCATTGATTTGTTTTTATGGATTGTGTTTTTTGTTATATCTTTGAGACTAACTCAATCATGATTGCAGATCCCTTTCAAACAAACTAGGTGTAGAAATATTCAAACATATTTCTCACCATTTGAGACTTCTCTTGCTATGTCTTTGTTGTTTATAAATGTTGTATGATTTTTAAACAACCTATTCGTTGGGAGTTGATCGACTTGTATGATTTGTTGGGATATCATTTGGTTGTCTTGACATTTTGTTATAAATAAAATTATATTTCCAGACATAACTTTGATTTTTCCCTGTGTAGAATATTATACTTTCAATTTTCTTGCTTTGCTTCTAAAACACATTTTCTATTTTCATTTCTCCAATACCAATTCTTGCATATTATTGTACATCACATGCCTATAAGATTTTTGTTTATATTCGATTGTTTATTGTTAGTTTCTTCTATGTTTCATTCTTTGTAGCCTTTAATTCTAGTTGACATTTATTTTATTTCATAGTTGTAGCCTTCACTTCGGCATTTGGTTTACTTTTATAGTTGTAATTTAAATTATTTTTTCAATTAAGGACAATAGTGTTTACTACCTTTTATAACAAATAATCAAATATTTATTGGAAGTTGAAATGAACCACTAACTTAAGGTTCACTTCTAAAATTATCTCATACATATCTAAGGAGACGTAGTACCCTTAAGGTGTAAATGTTCTGCTAATTTAGCTAACTGATTAATACACCTTCGTAGTTATTGAGTTAAGGGCTTAAAACATAACCCAAGTTTCATTTGCATTTGTTCCCATGAGAGCCCTAGAAGGGTGTTTCAAGTGTTGTTGTTGGGGTTACAAATTCCACCACCAACATAAATGGTGACCACACTAGGGATGAAAGTGTTTATTGCCTCTTAATTTGCTTCTTTACATGATTTTGGTGTATTTTCAATCCTTAGAGGAAATCCCAAAGAATTAGAGGAAAACCTCAGTTTGAGCCTATTACTAAGATCAAACGAAGAAGAAATATTTTATAGTAGTTTGAGAAGCTTGTGACCAATCCTATTTGTGGGTCCAAAACCCATTTAGTGATGAACACGACTTCCCCATCTCATAGTCATTCGATCTCTAGGTCTACCAATGCTCCATTACATGGATCTATTGCTATTGGAACTATGTTTAGTTAGTTCAATCCTATTAACAACCTAGAAATTTTTCAGTATGAGGTGGATCTCAGTGCCACTCCCTAACATGTATATTCTCCTTTGAATATTGTGCTAGCTACTAATCTCTTGCCTAAATTTAAAGATCCATTACCCCAATTTTTTGGAAATGACATTATCTAAGACATGAACAATAAGATGATTTATTTTGAGCATAGGTTGACCATGTATCCTAGCCTCTCCCTTGCAAATGATAACCAAGCCTAACCTTGCACTTGAAACCTCCACGACCCTTCATTGGTATAATTTATGTGATTAGCCACATGATCCCAATACCCATGATACATTCTTAATAGCTAAAGAATGGGAACAATGGAAAAGGTTGGTGCCTACCATAGGTATCATTGAGCGGGGAGAGATAATGAATGATGCTTTTTCCACCATGACTTGAAGCCAAGATGCCTATAATTAGTTCAGACCTAAAACTATGCATAATTCTAGTGTAGGAAGTGATGGAATTAACAGAACAAGGGAAAATAACAAATCTGCCCCTATTTCAGGTTCAAATAAATAACATTTACCAATTATCTATCCTTAAAATCTATTGTATTACTATAGAATTATTCCCCTTATATTGTCACTAATGAATTGTCTTATCTCAGAGCCAATATCATCTTTTTAGATGTCTTGCGTGCACCCAAACAACAACAAACTTGAATAAAACCTTGCTACCCCATTTCATCAGGCTACAAAGTAATGAACAATAGAAATACAACCTACTAATGTGGTTTCCCTAGGACTTAACTTGAGAAGATTAGGTAGGAATAGCCACAAATGCTTGTCCTAAGCCTAAATACCCACCTTTTTACATTTCCATAAAAATTATGTGCACAACGTTCATTCTTGTATGACTGACGAAGGTGCTTGTCCTAATATCATGTCTAAAATTGTGATGATGTAGTTTAGTCTAAATTGTATTGTTGAACCCCAAAACTTTTTCACATTCAATAAAAAGGTTCAAACAACTATAGGTTAGGTTAAGGATCTCATTGTGACCATATGTGCTCACCTATAATCGTACTACATGTAATTTTCTGGTGGTTGATATGGAGCTGTGCAATTATTCCATCATTTGAGATGTGAATAGAAAAAATTCATTGGTGGTTATCTTAACCTTTATGGATCTCATATGCTCATTCTTCAAGATAAAAAGAATATCATTGTCCAAAGGGAACAAAGAAGAATAACTTATATTGTAGATGTTCCAATTTTCGAGGTTGATTACAATGAAATATGACTAGGCACTTATTTTGTCTTCACATAAGAAGAGGATGCTTGAGCTACTCAATCATATTCTAAACATGATTAGGTTTAGAACTTGAAATTTAACAAAGCCTCTTCTTACGAATGGAATGGTGCTAGTGTTATGATGTACTCTCTAGTAGGTAAGGCATATCCTTTCTATTTTTTTTATTGAACTTTTCATGCACTAATAATATCATGTAATTCAAAGCTCTTTGCTTAGGTATGGAGCAAGCCTTGCAATTAGGTTGCAACTACCTTCATGCATTTGGATATTTTGAGTTAATTATAAATTTTGTAAAATGACTTTACAACCTCACCAAGAAAATATTTAAGTGGTATATTTAGAAAATAGATAAACTAATGGGTCAATTTCTCTGTTTTAATATAACTTATATGTGAAGAGAATTAAATTATGTAGTTGATGAGTTGGTTGTCTATAATTTTAATGCTAGTAAACAATGGTACGGGGACATACTTGATTGTGATGTAGTCTCCCTTTATCATCCTTATGTTGTTGCTTGAGATTTCTAGACATAAATTGTGTATAGGCATACTTTATTGTGATGTCATCTCCCTTTATCATCCTTATGTTGTTGCTTGAGCTTTGTGGAGATAAACTATGTATAGAATATTAAAACATCCAATGTTTCGAGTGGACACTCCACCCATTATTAGGGACAAATAAAGCTGAAATAATAATAGAAGATAGTGCTTGGTTGGATATTTATAGGATTAAAAATTAAAGTTAACTGTTGTGGAAAAAGAGTTTCAACTGTTATGAAAAATGATTAAAATAGTACATGAGCCGTTGGGCATAAAAAATATTTTATTCTAATGGTAAAATTATTGTTATTATTATTATTATTATTTACCATTAGCATTAAATATCTTTTATGCCCAACAAATCCTTTACTATTTTAATAATTTTTCATAATGGTTGAAACTATTTTTCCACAACAATTAACCTTAATTTTTAATCATATAAATATCCAACCAAACACTCTTTTCTATTATTATTTCAGCTTTATGTATCCTTGAGGATGGGTGGAGTGTCTACTTGAAATATTGGGTGTTTCAATATTCTATACACAGTTTATCTCCAAAAAGCTCAAGCAACATTATGACTAAATGTGAAAACCTGCACACTCACATCCTTATGTTGTCGAAAATAATGAATCTGGGTAGATTTTTGATGATGAGGATATTTGTTGGTTTTTGGCAGATCAAGAGGATGAAGTGTCCGATTGTTTCGAAATAATAAATATAAATCATAATATCTATCCCAAAGGCCCAATTTCTTTAGAAAATACGTTTTCAACCAATGATTCCCCAAATATTCCTAGCGAAAGCAATGAATATTCCAAGCGTAAGGTTGGAGAGACTATTCCTATTAATATTGGTTCATGAGATGATCCCAAAATCTTGTATGTAGGAACCCAATGTAGTGAATAAGAGAAGGAAAGTTCTTATCCCTTTTTAGATAATTTTGAGACATATTTGTGTGGTGTTGCAAAATCTCGTGTGGTTTTGACCCTAGTACTATTTAACACAACATATCCCTTGAGAAAGGTGCTAATATTGTAAAGGAAAATGCATCTCCCTATCAATACTAATTTAGATGTTGTAATCATGAAGAGAATTGGATAAAATGCTTGAACCGATGTCATTTTTTCTAGTTTTCTACTCAAATTGGGTCACCCATATGGTTCTGGGTCGAAAAAAGAATGATAATATTTGAATTTGTGTAGATTTTAGAGCACTGAATTGGGAAAGTGTTAAATATAATTTCCCTTTACCTTACATGGATGCTAATTTACAACATGTTTTTGGTTATGAGATGATGTGTCTTCTTGATGATTTTTTTTAGGTATAATCAAATTCAAGAGCATACAAGAGATTGTTATAATACCACCTTTACAATGAGGTGGGGCACCTTTGCCTATAACAGTATGCCCTTTGGGATGATTAACATAGGTGCTACCTTTCAGCATGCCATGCACATTATCTTTGATGATTTGATTGTCATTATTATTTATATTTTTATTGACGATTTGAAAATGCATTATAGAATGTGTGAGATCATTTTGACCATTTGAAGTAGGTCTTTCTTAGGTGTAGAAAATTTGGAATATATGTAACTATTAACAAATTTTCCTTTGTTATCATTGAAGGAACGCTGTTAGTACACATCATCTCCTTGAAGGATGGTGTGAGTATGATGCTCAAAGAAATTTGACAATTCAGAGGCTACCCTTTCCTACTTATAAGAAATCTATTCAAGCATTCATGGACAAAATCAATTTTTCACGTAGATTTGTACCCAACTCTACTGATATCATCAAACCCGTCCACACATTCTTCCGAAAGACGTTGAGTTATGTTGGGGTAAGGATACTTAAGAAGCATTTCAGACAATTAAGGATGCTATCACATCTGTCCCAGTCTTAGCTAAGCCAAAATTTTCTAGAGAGTTTCAGATCTATACTAATGCTACATAAGAGGTTGTTTCAACTATTCTTGTACAATTAGATCTTGAAAATGTTGAAAAATCAGTGGCATATATGAGCCAAATTATGACTGAAAATGAGGTAAAGTATTCTATGATTGAAAATCATGCTTTTGCATTTGTCATTTCTATAAATAAGTTCAAGCATTATGTTCTAGGAAAACATAATGTGGTGAAAGTATTGTTTTCACTTATCAAGTATTTGTTGTCCCAAACGTAGTTGCAAGGTAAGTTGGCACATTGGTTAGAAAAAATTCAAGAATTTGATCCTAAGATTGTCATTGCCAAGATTGTTTTTGGTAGGGACATATCCCTATTGTTGGATAAAAAAACCATTGAGAAATGTTCACACAACCTTGAATATGATCATGCTTTATCTGCTATCTTTCAACTAGAGTGTTTTGATATTGATTTTGATGTAGTTGTCAATCCATGGTAAAAGTTTCCCCTATATTATCTATAGAATCAATTATGTCCTCCTCATTTGCAAGCTAATGAAAATAGGAGGTTATGGATGGAAGTTAGCAAGATTGTCCTACTAAACAATTGTTTATTTTGTAGGCATTTTGATGGTATTCTCCTCGAGTGTGTAGGGAATACTCAAGCCAAAGCAATTCCTGAGAAATTTCATGATGATTCTCATCTACAGTTTCATATTGGTGGGCAGTTTGCAACCAACACCACTACCCATAAAATTTTGTGCTATGGTTTCTATTGGCCAAATTTGTTCCATGATTCTTTTACCTTTGTTAAATCTTGTGATCATTACCAAGAATCCACGGGCAAGGAAAATATTTCTACCATGACTTTAAATCCCATCACTGCATGTTTTCCTTTTGCAATGTGGGGTCTAGATTTCATTAGTCCTATTAATCTTCCTTCCTTAACTGATCATATTTTTATCCTCACTACTACTGATTATTTTGCTAGATGGGCTGATGTTGTCCCACTTAAAAATGTTGAGATAGAACATTTTGTTTCCTTTTTGGAGGAAAATATATTTTCTAGCTTTGGTTTATCTCTCAAAATTATTACTGGAAATGGTGGTGCTTTTGTGTCAGAGGGGAGGGGGGTGTTGAGATTGTGCCAATAGTATAATGTAATATTCTGAACCTCAACTCCTTGGTATTTGCAAGCCAAAGGTCTCTTTGAGTCCTCTAACAAAAATTTGATTATAATTATTAAGCATATCATGGTGATAATCCTCGATAATGGAATTTGTAGCTGACTCATTCTTTATGGGACAACTAAAAAAAAACAATGATTAGCATAGGGGAAAACCATTTCAAACTAGTTCATTATGGACAGGGAGCTAATATGCTTGCAGAGTTGGAAATAACAAATTACCACTTGGATTTTCAAACAAAGGATCCAAACACTAGGAGGAGAGAAGACTTGATAACTTGGGTTTCCCAAGTCTTCTCTATCATTCCCTTCCTTCATCCCCTTTGTGAAACTATAGCTATCATTCTATTCAAATTCTACATGTTTCAGAGATGAATATGAATGCATATTATTTTCTCTTAGTGTTCATGGTTTGAAGAGTTCTCAAGTCCTGTTATGATGTTTTTTCCCACAACCTAACTCAAATTTTATAATGCTAAAACCAAACATTTGAAGGTTCTCATAGTGCTAGAAGCAACATGACCAAGCGGAGTTGCTATATGTTTAAACCCTTTTTGTGGTAAACATGCATATGATCACAAAATCTTATGCCTAATATATAAGTTTGTCAATTATAGACTATCACCCTGTTATCACGTAGTTTGTATTTTAGGTCACAGACTATAGGATAGAGGACAAACTGGTGTAACAGGAACCTTCCCCACCCAATGTCACCTCGATGGGGAGGTTCTTTCTGTTTAGGGAGGTTAGCCCAGGGGAGACGTCCCCGATAACTTGGGGTTTGAAGAGGCAATGGATACAAGGTCAAGTGTTAAGATTTCCCTCCTCCCAGGTTACCACCAGTATCAGATAGTCCGGCTAATCAACCAATAAAGAAGTGAAGTCCCTGTTGAAAACACCTGCCCGAAACAAGATAATAACAACACAATATGTATATTTGCAGGCTATAACTCAAAGGGTTAGTACTTCTTAACTATCTGATTTCATTCAATAAGCAATGTAATAGATAAGATGAAGTCAACGTTCTGCTAATTAGCCTATGAAAGATCACCAATTCATCAATATATACCAAAATGACCAAGCCTACAGTATATCCAATCAACAATTTGTTCAGTAAATGCTTGATGTCATCTTTTAATTGCTTATTATTAGTCAAAAGGGTGCTGCATCAACTATGACGTCAACCTAGGTTAGTAGTGTTAGGGTTAGTTAGGGTTTCAAAAAATTAAAGTTTGAAAGATGGTTTTGTACACTAGAAACTCAACGTTGGAGATATTACCAGTGCCTTAGGGTAAATGGAGTCAAAAGAAAGGGCAAAAAGTCTCGGGAGGATTAAAAAATTAGAGACTGGAAGGTAAGGTTCTAAGGTGCTGCAATGGCAGGGCCCTAGAATCAAAACCCTAGGGGAAGGAGGCTCACTCCGATGTTGCTTAAGCAAGGCCTCGTGCTCCTTCCTCCTTCTCTAAATACACATGGCAAAACGGCTAGCTCAAAGTATAAATTTAAGGAAAAAAAGGTGTTGCAAAGGCAAGGCCTTCAAAACCTAGAAGGTGAAACCCTAGGTGTAGTCCAACTAGGCCTAGGACATCTCCTCTTTTCAACCTATAACCTCAACGCTAGCTCAGAAAAAAGAATGAAAAGTGTAGCAACGACTAGGCTATATCTTCTTCTTTCAATGGATGAAAACTATTTCTCAACGTGGGGACATATAGCAATGACCTACTTGTGTGCTTGCTACCTAGGGTTTTAAAATCAACAATTTATAAGCAAATGCAAGAATACTAACCTACAACCATTCAATCAAGAAGTTTTGC
>JZKD02S0923448.1:108242-157900 GCA_000966675.3 Picea glauca | reverse complement strand
AAACCCTAGTTGTAAACCTTCCATGAGAGAAATGCCATAAATGCCAAGAGAAATCCTCCTCCAAGAGTAGCGCCTCACTTAAAACACCAAAAATACCCAAACTAGGGTGCAAGTATTGAGATCTCACAAGAGAGTGAGTTGTGTTCTATTCAAATGAGGGAAAAACATCCTCAATATATATCAATCCATGACCTTTAAATTACAAAATAGGTCATTAAAACAACTGACAAGGCTAACTACAAAATTTACGCTGTTTTTACATTAACTACTAGATAAATGACATAAAATGAGCAAAAGGTGGGACGTCAAGCCCTTCTGAGGGAGACGTTGGCCCTTTTTGGGCATATCCAGCATCCATAAGCCAGACGTTAGCCCTTTTAGGGCTCCTCCAAGCTGCCACACATGCCAATAACCTCATCACACTGCCACAAGCTCAAGGTAACGTCCAGATCTCCTAGGTGACGTCCTATCCATCAAGAGGAAAACGTTCCATCTGAAGTGGGTGATCCCCCCTAGGTCGGGCTCAGCCAAAGTGTCCTGGTGGAACTTCCTTCTTTCTTCATGTGCAAAGGCTCATCATAACATTGTCCTGTCTTTGTCATCCCAACAACCATCTGATGGGCTCTTCAACCCCATGGAGTTCCGAGCTAATCATCTCCCCACGTGTACCGGTATACTGGTACCTGTCCGTCGGGCATGGTCCTGCACATCAAAAACTTCACCCTCAATGGGCTCATTAGTCCTCGGGATCATAGAAATGTCAATCATATCTCATCATTAAATTTATCAAATACATGCATAAAACCCCTAGCATATCATCTAACAGCTCAAAGACATTACACTGCCCTACTATCCAAAGCTGAAGAAAAGACAAAGTGCCCTGTTGGGCCAGCATCCACAAGTAGAGGAAAGTTTCCAAAGGATATCATTCAAGCCATGTAACATGAGATGGTATGGTCTAAGGATGTCTAGACACAGTGAAGACCAGGGGTAGGTATTATCCATGGGTGCCTTTGTAGGAGGCGAGCTGTACCTGTCATGGATACAGTTCTTTCCAAACCCTTTTATTGCCTTTATTCTTCCTTTATTCATTACTTTTTTCGTTCTTTTTACTTCAAAATCTGACCAGAGGACACTGCCTTGGCGTGGTGACCAGAGCTGACAGTGTTACCCACTAGTATTTTCGCAAAAATGATAAGGCTGGCTCGTGATGAGACCCCCTTTCCCTTGGCCATGCAACCAAGGGTTATTTCCCTGGCGTGGTGACCAAATAATGGCAACGTCATACTGCTAGATACCTATGAACATAATGGGCCGGCTCGTGATGAGACCTCCCATCCTCTTGGTTAGGCCTTGTTTTATTATTTTTCTTTGGGTCCCTTTTGTTTCTTATCGAGAGGCCTTTTATTTCCTTCTCGAGGATCCCTGGGCGAGGCATCTCCAGGTTTTGTTTCTTATGGCTTTTATCTTTTACCAGCTGCTTTTACCTTCTGGGCCTTTAGCCCCTTCTTCCCACAGAACAAACTGTAACCCCTCAAATAGGTCATCCTAATGCTCGGACTAGGGGAATGGGATGGATGTATGGGAGATAAGATGTAAAATGATAGTATGGTGGGAGCGGACAATGGCTCTTCAAATACCCCCTGGTGGCTAACCAAAACCCATGGATACAAGCTTTCTAGGGCACCCCGTTAATCCCCCCAACAATGGTCAAGTGGATTAGTGTAAGATCCAAGCAGTTGTCAGAAATGTAAGGAACCTGATGCATATATCTGAAAGTTATAACGATCAAACATGACACATACCATGATACCTAGACCAATTACCTCATGGAGCAAGAGTCTTCTCTGATGCAAGTCCAAGCCGATGGTGATGGATGCTGCTGCTGCTGATAGGACAATTCTGGCGAAGAAGAAGAAGGATGGGCCCTCCAGGGCCATGCTCAGGTCAATCCTACTCTCGGTACTCCATGTCTAGGACCTGTGGGCCTCGAGACATGATCTCCTAGTTATCCCTAGAAAACGGGGATAACACACCCTAAGTTCTCGACACAGCCATTGTTTAATTATCTCATCAATAATATCCTATAGAAGCTACTAAGGCCCACCATGCTAGTGTTGCACTAGAGTAATACACATGTTATGGTCATTGCAACTCTTTTTAATCATGATAACATATTCATATTTATTTTAGGCTCATTGTTTTTCACATGGATTATGGTTATGATTATTTCATGATGATATGGGTGTAGCTTGGTTGTTTGTTTTGATGGTTATATGCAATTCTGTTTTCATTCTGATGTGGTGAAATTTTTTGACAAACAACTTTGTTTATGGTGTTATATACAATGGTTATATGTTATGGTTGTGATTGATGATGGTTGATTTACTATTGTTGTGATTGTTTTCCTTTTCATTTACTTACAATTTGACATGGTACATGCAAAAAACAATATAACATTGTTATTGAATGAACCGGTGTGTGCACAAGTGATTGATCCTAGAGCTATTGGTGAACAAAGATAAAACTATGGTTTAACCTCCTAGAATCATACTATTTCACATACATGTAAATGAGGCTTAGACTTATGCCAAAGGAAAGTGATACATACTATGGTGAATACATTGCAAAGTTGGCATAGACATTGTAAAGTTGCTAGGTGACAAAACTATATTCTTGACCCCATACAACACTTATCATTATTATAACGTATTGACCTTGGATTTGGTGTATACATCATGTATATGATTATAGTCCTATCATCAAGAATCCCTTAGGATGCATGAGGTTGAAATTATGGTATAAACATTGTAACTTGTCCCAAAGGTACCAACCATTAAACCTTGTAGTAAATACCATTGTGTGTTTCATGGTGCATCATTTCATTATCACCTTTGGTTTGATCAGATGATTGGTATGTGAGCTCATTGTTTCAAGTGGTCTTCACCCTAGTCACTTCACTCATTCCTCTATTTTCTCTTGTCACTCTATCATAACTCGACCTCTTTATATTCTCTAGTTTAGAAGCTGAGAGATCAAGCTCTGCTAACACCCTTGCACACATATTCGTATGATATTGAGGGTGATACTATTTATTGCTTCAGTGGTTGTCTTGAAATTTTGGATTATTCCATTAAAATTATCTCTCCTCAACTCATTTATTTGAGGGATGAGTTTGGCTCAATGATTCAAACCTTGTATTTGTTGGTTTGGTTAGCATGGGAGGCATCACATGTTGGTTGGTTTCCCAATCTGTCCATTGTGACAAAAAATACCATAGAAGCACTACCACATTACAACAACACTGATGAGGTAAGATAATATACATGGAATGACCTACATTTTTGTTTCACTACGTTTGTGTGTATTTCATGAGGTCATTTTGTAGCTTGGGCATTCACTATCAATTTTTTTTATCCTTTACTAAAGATTTTCCTTCCATTCATTTCTCAAGTTCGAACACATTTCATGCTATCATTATCGTTTTATTTATTTTTATTAGCTTCGCATGCAATATCACTTTGCTAATATTGTTGAGAGTGCACAACACCATATCCATTTGCTTTTTGAAGTTCATGGATGAGGCATATGGCTCAAACTCATGAACATTTTTTTCACCAACTTTCCCATGCTGTCACTTGCATTCTCCCCCAATCAATCCACCCTTTGAGCTATCAGTTGAGGTAATACATAACCCTGGAGGCATGTTTGCATTTTTTTCCTTTCCTCATTGCTCATGCCCATATCCTACTCTAATGGCAGCCCTCAAATCAATAGTCTAATGTGTATAATTAATGGAGGTTGTGGTTGAATATTTGACTTGTGCATGTGGTGGTTTGGGGAGTTATATGGCCATATTTGAATGGTTTACACAATTTGTGTAATCATTTAGAGATAGTATTTTCATTGGATTTGGTTTGTATACCTCTCCACTCATTGCATCATGGCAGACTTGGCTTGACAACCTTGAGTCACTACTACATATGGGAGAACAAACCGACATTGTACTCCAACGGTACCGATAAAATCGATCGTATTGTCAGATTTTACTTACATTTAAAAAAAAATCCCCGACGTTCGTCGAATATCAGATGAAATAGAATTTATCGTCGAATATCTGACAGTTGGAAAGGTCAATTATCATCGAATATCTGATGGTTGACTAGGTCAATGATCTATGTATTGACGTTTGATGAAGGCAATATATTTTTTTTCCGCTAAGCAACGACTCTTTGGTCAACAACCATCGAAAGTCCAACGAAAAAAGTGATATATAATTAAGAAAGTTCGAAATATTAAAGACATTCGACGCTGTTGCTATACTAGCGACGATTTGCAGAGGTTATAAGGGATATTTTTAGGTCATAATACAAAAAATTAATTTAATTTTGTTAATTACATTACAAATATTTAAATTATTGAGGTTGATTTTTGAAGATAATCATCACTGAAAGTTTGGTAAGGAAAAATGTCACATAACATTCCTCCAGGAGGAAAAGGCTAAGACGTGAGATTTGCATTGGTCGAGGCTTTGGGTGATAAAAAATGTTATTACCCTTGTAAAAAATGTAAGGGCTATAATAGAAGGAGACTTTTAATAAAACAACTAAAAAACATTGTAGAGAGTAAGAACACCTTGAAGGAGGGCATGAATATCGTCCCTTGGTAAGTTATTCATTATATGTCTTTATATTGCATATTGTTTTTGTAAACGTTTATATGTTAAATGTAAAAGAAAAATAATGTATTCTTTTTTCTTTATGGATATATTCTACATACATAACAAATTGAGAGTAAGTTAAGAAGAGAAGAAGTAGACATAAGATGTATATTTTAATTAGGGTTTAGGGTATGGTTTATTGGTTAAGGGGTTTAATGTTTAGGGGTTAATATTTTAGTGGTTTAAGGGTTAATAAGGCCAAATTAGGGTCCAGTGGTTAGGGTTAATAGGTTAGGGTTTAAGGTAGGATTAGGGGGTTTACACGGTCCTAGGCGATTTAGAGGTTAATGGGGTTTTAAGGAGTAGGGGTTAGAGGTTTAGGGTTAAGGATTAAGGGTTAATAGTTTAGGGGCTTATGCTGCCGTTCAATACAAGAGTTAATATGGGCTGTGTTGACAAGCACTGACACTATGTTTGAGAAGTATTTGCATAGTTGCTAATTCATCTTTTGATATTGGTACCAACGCTTTGTTTGAGAAGTATTTGTAGAGTTTCTAATTCCTCTTTTGATATTGGTAATTGTTTTTTTTTTGAAAGTTTTGAAGATCAATTCCAGTTCCTAGTAACATCATCATTTTTTAAAAAAAATAAATCATTAATGGAAAGTGGAGATGCCACACTGGACAAATGTCATATTTGTCAGGAAGAGGAAAGTAAAGGAAATATGGAGATTCCTTGTTCCCGTTCCGACACCTTGAAGGTACAGGGTTGAGGGGGATAGATAAGGGTGGTTTATATTTTTTCAGGGTTGAGGGGGATAGATAAGGGTGGTTTATATTTTTTCAGGGTTGAGGGGGGATAGATAAGAATATGACATAATGATGAAGGAGAAATAAGAATATGTTGTTTTTGCTAGTTGTGACTATATATATGAATATGATTCACCATATGCTACTGTTCAATACAAGAGTTAATATTGGTTGTGTTGACAAGTACTGACACTTTGTTTGAGAAGTATTTACAGAGTTTCTAATTCCTCTTTTGATATTGGTATCGCCACTCTATTTGGGAAGTATTTGCATAGTTGCTGATTCTTGTTTAAAAGTTTTGAAGATCAGTTCCAGTTCCTAGAAACGTCGTTATTTAAAAAAAATAGAAATCACTAATGTAAAATGGATATGCCACACTGACTGAATGTCGTATTTGTCAGGAAGAGGACAATAAAGGAAATATGGAGATTCCCAATTCATTATGGCACCTTGAAGGTACAGGGTTGAGGGGGATAGATAAGGATGGTTTATATTTTGTCATGATTGAGGGGGAATAAATAAGAATATGAAAAAATGATGAAGGTGAAATACTAATAGATTGTTTTTGCTAGTTGTGACTATATATATCATAAAGTGTCTCTCTTTCTACATGTCAAGAAAAGTAACATTTTTCCTATATTTTTTCAACATATTCATAAGTTGTCTTTGTCTTTGTTTTCCTATATTATATTTATAAATGTTTGTATCATTTTAATATTTTTTATATACACTAATATTACTTGATTATTTATAATTATAAAGGAACGATTCCCTAAGGCACTGCCCATGGAGGAAGACGTGGTTGTACAGGTGCTTGTTCATGAACATGGAGCGAATATTGAAGATCAAGTTAATGATCATATGGAAGAAGATGATGATGCTAATAACAAAGTTGAAGAAGATGGGACAAATATATTGATCCAAGATACATTTAATAATGCTGGAATGGATGATGATGAAGACCAACTTGATGGTGTTTTTGATATACCTGTACTTGAGAAGGCAAGTCAAACTTTTTATGAAGGCTCCAAAAAAATTCTTCTCTCTGCTATATTGCTCCTGGTGAACTTAAAGGTCATGAATGGTTTGTCAAACACTTGTGTCACACAACTCCTAAGGTATGTAATATATTTTCTCACATTTAGTACATGATGATAAAGGTTTTGTTTTTTCCTCTATTTTTATTGTTAGTTGATCATCTATAAAATTTGGATGCAATATGTACGATTAATATTCTTTACATTAACCGGTAATGATTTTTTATGTTGTAGATTGTTAGGTGAATTTTTGTTACCACTTTCAAATGTTTTATGTTGCACATACCAGGATTTACATGCCATTATGAAAGATATTGGAATGGAGTATCAAGCTATTCATGTATGTCCCGATGATCATATTCTATATTATGGAGAACATGCGTCGAAAGAAGAATGCTCAAAATGTCAAATTAGTAGATATCGAACCGATCGAGTAACGAAAAAGGTGCCTCACAAGGTTCTTCGTTATATTCCCATAATTCCACGTTTGCAGAAATTGTTTAGGTGAAAACACATAGCACACTTTATGGATTACCATGCAAAGAAAAAAAGTAAAGATGTTGTTCTTCGAATGCCTGAGGATGGATCTGCATTTAAGAAGATAGAGGAAATATGGCTACATTTTAAAGATGAACCTTGTAATATTAGCCTTTCATCAGCAGCTGACGGTGTCAATCCATTTGGGAATCTCAAATCTACTTAATCGATGTGGCCTATTTTTGTTATCAACAATAACATTCCTCCATGGATGTCAATAAAGAGGGAGCACATAATGTTGGTAATGATTGTTCCAGGTGTGTGATTAGAATAATTTTTTTTAACACGGTAACATCTCATTTGTCTTGTTTGTTTCATAATTATGTCTTATATTTTTATCTTTGTTGGCACAGGGGTAGACCCAGGGTTCAATGCTACAACAACACACCAACAAAACCCTAACTACCGACCCTTTTGGCAACACCTGCGAAGCAGATAAAGTCTCACCCAAGGTAGAGGCAGGGGCGGTTGCAAGACTCCAGTGTCTGCAACCTTAGTTGGGACACAGATCTGTGACTGTAACACCTTAACATGGCACTTAAAAGTTATAGTTCATCAATATCCAATCTTAGTTTACAACGCAGTTAAACCCTAATTACATGGCATTGCAATATTTAACAAGATCTACTATATTCAAGCACTAAGCACATCCACATAGGCCAGATCTAGTATTCATCCATACTATTAAGCACATAGCATTAACATATCTATCTACCATTCATCTATATCGAAGCACTAAGCAAATTAACATCTAAACACATCAATACATTGTACAAACCAGAGCAACATGACATGTATGTGGTTCACCCCCACCCTGGGGTTACGTCCACCAACTCTTCATCTTATTTATTAACTTCTTTAATCAGTGACATGCATAGAGACACAAAAACCCTACTTCGGAGAGGACATGATATCTGTGCACCTCGCTAGATCCTCCTTCCCTGGGCTAGGTTACAACACTAAGCCTCTTTTCGATCTCTTACACTCGCTTGCACTGCGCTATGCAAGCCTCATATAATATGCACAAAAGTAATCTTTACTCAACACTTAGCACTTTCGATCACATAGATCGAACTTCAGCACTTAACACACTGTGGCCTCTTCTTACATTGCCTAGCTACTTATTTATAAATTACAAAATGGGCCTAAACATGGGTAAAGCCATGGGCCGACATTCCCATACCCGTTACATAATCCCGAATCCCAAAATGCACCCTAAAAGGGGATGAGATCCCGCGATCTCCGCTTCGTCTTGCGCTTCGCCTTTAACAGCCTGTCGAAGTCCCCAAAATAGGTCAAACCTGACCAAGGATCCTCAAAAACTTGGTCAAGGGCCAACAACCCCCCAACGCTCACCTGTGACTCATCTTGAGTCACTTTGATCTGGGTAGCTCAGTTTCAAAAGCCTCGAGCTTGGCTCGAGATGCTTCGACTTGTCCCTGTGCCATGACCTCCTCTTCAACGAACTCTTGTATGATTGCTTCGTTGACAGGTCCCTCTAGGCCCTGTTCAACTGCAGTGACGACTTGCTCCAGTTCTTCTCCTCAGCCTTCGATCTCTGTGAATAGTTGGTAAGCCTCATCCTGTATAGGTTGGAGCCTCTGATTCATTTACATGACTTTTCTCTGAATGGCATGGACCTGCTACCGGGCAGTGCGCTTCTCTTGGGATTGCTTCATCCTTTCAACAATTGATAGGGGCTTCAACTGTGCCTGTATTATTTCTGCTTGATACTTCGCCTCTTGGAGCTGTGACTCCAGTGTCTTTAGTTTTGGATTCTCAGTGAGTGCCTCATACGTCTAGGCACTGCGATCACTCAATTCCTTACATTCTATGGTGAGGCCCTTGATTCTTTCAACTGCGCTTCGGGCAATTGCTTCTCTTTGACCCCTCACATCCTGCGGAGTGTCGGGCACTGTGCGGAGCTCTAAGTCTGCTATTCATTGCTATAGCTTTTGGATAGCTTCGGTGAGATGCTCTACTTGATGCATGACTCGATCTTCTGCCTGTGGTTCTAAGCCTGCCACAGAGCGAAGTGCTCTGTTGACTGCTTCTTTCACTTCGAGTTGTTCTGCGAGCAACTGTTCATTTTCTTGCTGAATCTATGCTTTCTCATTTTCAAACTTCATCTGGAGAGCAACCTTCTCCTGCTCTTCAAGTCGGCGTTGTTCTATGAGTAATCCTTGCACTTTCTTCAAGTCTTGGGTGGCTTGTTTTGTTTCTTCTTGTGCTCGACGAAGGAGAGATTTGGTTGCATCTGCTAGTCAGCGGAGTTGGGCTGGCTCATCTCCCAACTCTGGTTCTCTTGATGGTAGGGGCATAGTGGACACTGCGCGACTGTATCGAAGGGCCTCCTGTACCTCTCAAAGTTCAACCTCAATTCTGTCGTACATTTCCTCCTGCTTGGCTCCTTGTTTCTCCATGATTTCCTGTGAGGTGTTGTTTAGGGCTTCTATGATGAAGTCAAAATCATCAGTAGTGAGTACAGTCTGCATCTTGGTCACCGTGGCTCTGGATTTCTTCTGGGAAGAAGGTTTCAGGGGAGAAACCTTCCTCTTCTTCAGGGGATCAGTCTCATCTCTTGGCGATGTTACTTCACCTTGTTTCTGTTCATCTTCTTTTCTATTTATCTCTTCTACTTCATCATCACCCCCTCGGTCAGGTGATACTGAAGCAATCTTGCCTAAGGCGCTGCTTAAGTCTTGGACTTCTTCGGTCTTATTCCTTCTGCTAGGTATGGATGTATCATGTTATTTGTGCATGGTCTCTGGACTGTCAGGGTCAAACATCTCTGCAGGGTCTGTGGGAATAAGGAGGTTTTTCGACCAGTCCTTAGTGATCTCCTCAAGGTCCTCTTCTGTGAGCTTGTAGTATGACTGAACCTCCTCCTTATGTTTGTCTGATCGTGCTGTAATGTAGATGAAGTGGCGATCTGTGCGAAACTTTATCAGGGGTTGGAACCTCTGTAGGGTGTTCGACGTCATGCGAGGTTCAACTTCGATGACTCTCTTCAACTGGAGATAATATGTGTGAAAAACAACGTTCGTCTGCCACTGTTTTCTCATATCGCTTAAGTACCAGAGCATGGTGAACTTCGCAGGAAGTGGCTCGAATGGCTCGATGTCTGGGAAGGTCACACCTTTCGGTATTTCCCAAGCAACAAACGTGATGAGGATCAAGTGTAAGTTAAAATGGAATTCAAAGCCCTGATCCTATGCTTCACGACAGTCCAGTTCAAGCTGATTAACTAGGTACTTCACTCAGTTCATCTGTAGACCTTCCACTCACTTTCTTGCAGGGTCAACGACAAATCCTGTGACCTGCACGGGTTTGTTCTTTCATACTAGCTTCCCTGCAATTAATTAGCATGCTAGGCGCACTGCGCCATTCTGGATGGAAGCTACCTTGTAGCCTCACGTCCCCTTGTCAACATCACCATATGTATCCTTGATCTTCTGTGTTAGTGTATGATCTTTGGATTTTCCTGGATAGAAGTCTTGCAGATCAGGTCATTGCACAATCAATCCTGTGATCCTATGGATCAACGTCGGATCGACTATGATACGGTGGTCGTGCCATAAGTATCTGCCATGGTAACATGAAAGTAGTAATTTGACACAACCATTAACTTCCTGGTTCCTTCCAAAGTATGGGATTTTCATTACATTCAGCCGGGTGGACTGCGCAAGGTTCATCGTCCACAACTGGGGGATTATCTTCAGATTCTTCCCCTTTGTCTTGGTCAAGTATTTGTACGGGGCGAGCATGCTATGGTTCTTGTGATCTCTGAGGCTGAAGTCGCTGAACTTCAATGCTGCGATCTTGTCCCACTGTGCTCTTACTGCGCGTATCCCTTTTGGGAGGTACGCAGTAACCATGGTGTACTCAAAATCTCTTGGCACACTATCTCGACTCATCGCGTCGGCCAGAGGCAGGATGTAATTGGGGAATATGGTCGGGATCAACTTCACATTTGCTAGGTCATCTCTGTGCTTGGTTCTCTTCTCTGTTGCTGGTTGGGATGGCCCGGATTTGCGAGCAGTCGACATGGAGGCTTTCACTCCTCTCATCGACGATGCTTGTACACCCACAAACATTACTCTTTCAGTCATGAGGTCAATGAGTACCTCCTTCACAGACTCTTCGACTACAATAATTTCTTCGGACATACACGCTCATGGTTGAATCTCTCAGGTTTGAAGAGTAAATAGTCAATGCAACGAGACAGATGGTGATAGTGTGATGATCACTGTGTAGAATCAACTAATTTGCAGGTTTAGATTCACGGTTAGCAAAAGTTTTCTCGATGCAAGGTTCGACGAAATAAATAGATAACAAAGCAACATATCTCTCCAACAGGCGAGAAGCCTCCATTAACTTAGTTCTGTCCGTTACAGTGCTATCCCAACGGTCTAATGGAGAGATGTCTGACCATAAATGCCTTTCTATGTGTTGAGGGTATCGCTCTAACGATTATACTGTTCCCAACAACTATATTTCTTCGCTATGGTGAAGTTCCATGTGACACTATTCTGATATCCCGACGAAGTTCCTTTTTTGTAAATTTCCCTTTGCGAAGTTCCCTCTGGACCCTTCTGTAACTTTTTGATCTTTGCTCTCTTCTTGATGAGCTTTTGAGCCTTCTTTCCGGTGAGCTTCATCTCATTATTCCTCTTTCCATTTGGATTGTTGTCTTCTTTTGGCATAGTAACTTCGCGCTGTTGATATTCTTTCGTAGGGTGCACAGGTAATACTCCTTCTCTAGTTGGGGTAGATGCTCTACTCTCTTGTACCTTGTGTGTCCTTCCAACTTCGACATACAAGTCTCCAGTCCTAAGTAGCTTTGATATGTTCTCCTGTTCTTCAATCAACTGCGCGATCCTCCTAGTCATGAAATCTTTTAATTATTTCTTTTTCTGCTCTAAGACTTCTTCTTCTTTCCTTTTGTTCTGGTCCTTCTCGATCTAAGGTTTTCCTATTAACATAGTAAATGGAGTGATGTTCTCAATAAATTTAACAACCTCAAAATCTTCCTCTGTCGAAGTTCCATGCGCACTCATAGATATCTGGGTAAGTCTTCTACATAGGGTTATCAATTTTCGTCTGAATAATCATATTCCTCCTAATGAAGGAATCATAGCAGGCTCCCCAAAAAGTTCCCGAGTTCTTTCTGTCATGATATTCTCCCATGTTTCCTCATCCAGAACACAGTCAATGTCGAAGTCTCCTATTCTTGCTTCAATGCACTCTTTTTCTTTGAAGATTTTTGATAAGTTGATATGTCGGTGGTCGTTCAGGGTTTCTTTCATCTGTAGCAATACTTTCTCTCATTCTTTCTGGGGTTCTTCCATAATCTCAGTTTCTGGATCTGCCTTAGGGTTTTCTGGGTTCATATTCATTCTTTCAACCTTAGCAATCATTCTAGGTCAATCCAATACTTCATGGTCCATAGATCTACAACAAAGACAACTAGATATTCTACCAGGGCATTCCTTAGCTAGATGTCCCGGTCTTCTGCAAGTATAACAAAGGGTTAATCCTCGTTTTCTTTTAAACGATCCCCAATCTTTATTGTACTGTGCACTAGGATCATAGTAGCTAACCTGCAAAAAATTATTTCTAGGATCCTGCATCGATTTGTTAGTCCAAACATTCTCTCTATGCATAGGTATAACATATCTTTCATTATTCTTATCAGATCTACTCATATCAAATCTTATTTCATCTATCAGTGCCCTAGTTTTCAAGCTAGGACAAATCTTATCAAACATACCTAGATCCATACTTTAGAAACAAAACTTTCCACTAATCTTATCTTCAAAAGAGCACAAAGCTTTCGGATCTAAAACTTTTCACTATTCTTACCCTTATCAGAGCACAAAGCATTCAAATCTTACCTCCTTTCTTCAGATCAAACTTCTTTTCTTAGAATAGAGCTTCACAGATCGAGTAGAATACCACACACTAGAGCGACAGATATACGCACAAATATTCTTATTCCTCAGTTCCAAATAATCACAGTTTCAGTTCCGACAACGGAACCATTTGTTGGCACAGGGGCAGACCCAGGGTTCAATGCTACAACAATGCACCAACAAAACCCTCACGACCGACCCTTTCGGCAACACCTGCGAAGCAGATGAAGTCTCACCCGAGGTAGAGGAAGGGGTGGTTGCAGGACTTCAGTGTCTGCAACCTTAGCTGGGACACATATATGTGACTGTAACACCTTAACATGGTACTTAACAGTTATAGTTCATCAATATCCAATCTTAGTTTACAACGCAGTTAAACCCTAATTACAGGGCATTGAAGTATTTAACCAGATCTACTATATTCAAGCACTAAGCACATCCACATAGGCCAAATCTAGTATTCATCCATACTATTAAGCACATATCATTAACATATCTATCTACCATTCATCTATATCGAAGCACTAAGAAAATTAACATATAAACACATCAATACATCACACAAAGCAAAGAAACACAACATGTACATGGTTCACCCCCACCCTGGGGCTACATCCACCAACTCTTCATCTTCTTTATTAGCTTCTTCAATCAGTTACATGCACAGAGCCACAAAAACCCTACTCCGCAGAGGACATGAGATCTTCACACCTTGCTAGATCCTCCTTCCCTAGGCTAGGTTACAACACTAAGCCTCTTCTCGATCTCTTACACTCGCTTGCACTAAGCTTTGCAAGCCTCATACCATATGAACAAAAGCAATATCTACTCAACACTTATCACTTTCGATCACATAGATCGAAATTCAACACTTAACACACTGTGGCCTCTTCTTACATTGCATAGCTACTTATTTATACATTACAAAATGGGCCTAAACATGGGTAAACCCATGGGCTGACATTCCCATACCCATTACATAATATCGAATCCCAAAAAGGGCCCTAAAAGGGGCCAAGATCAAGAGATATTCGCTTTGTCTTGCGCTCCGCCTTCGACAGCCTATCGAAGTCCCCAAAATAGGTCAAACCTGACCAAGGATCCTCAAAACTTTGTCAAGGGCCAACAATATTTACTCATATATGTTCAATTATGTCTTATAATTATGCTTGATATTTTTTAATTTACTCATATATGTAGTAATTATGTATTGTATGTTCAATCAATTAGGTAAGTACCAAGTCAAATATATGAATGTATATATCGAGCCTCTTATCGACGAGTTACTAGAGTTATGGAAGTGCATCACTATGTATGATATTTCTAGGCCAATAGGTGCACAAAGGGAATTTAAATTCCATGCAATGCTTGTATGGACAATTCACGATGCCACAGGGTTAACACATTTATGTGGTATGTTATAACGTTACAATGCACTTTAATAGTGTTTAATTTTATGAAGTTCATATCATGCATGTTTTTTCATATAATCCTTTCATTAAACATACTTCAAATAATTGATATAAAATTTAATCCATCTCTTGCAGGTCTTCAAACAAAGGGTAAATTTCCATGTCCAGTTTGTGGTCCTAAGATGAAATCTCATTGTTCAAGAAGTTTAGGAAATGAGGTGTTTGATGAACATATGCACTTCCTCTCTAAGAACCATAGGTATCGAAGTACCGAGAAACATATTTTCAATGGGAAAGAAGAGATTGGATTAAAATCACAAAGAATGACACCTCGTCTATGGCAGTTGCAATATAATATAAATCGTTAAGGTATGGAACAAATCGTCTATGTATCATACATGACATCCTTGGAATATTTAATATTTTTATTGCATTTAGTTCATTGTACTAATTGAAAAGTATTGTTGTAATCTATTTAATTTATATTCTTCACCTTGAAGGTCGTCATGAAGGCATTAATAATGGGATGCTTCCACGAGGAATGAAAAGTTATCCCGTACAATTCTATAGGCTCCCCTACTATGAGCGCCTAGAAATTATTCATTTGTTTGATACAATGCACATCGGGAAGAATGTAACAAAAACATTATGGAAAATCTTAGATGGAAGGATGGACCTGTACACACAAGGTCAATGTGGATGGTTGAGAGGCACTTGAAATCATTGAAGGCTTTGGTTAGAAAAAGATCATGTCCTGAGGGTTCTATGATAGAGGGATATATGGTATATCAAACCATGGTTTATATTACTCAATATCTTCCTAAAATAGCTACAAGTATTAATGTGGATCACATTTGGGATGTCAACTCCATCAACAAATTTGAAGGGGAGCACCTATTGGGGAAAGGTAGAATGAGGAAAGTGACATGTAAGTAGATGGTGGGGATTTATAATACATTTTAATTTTTGTTTTTATGTATATTGTACTTATTTAATTTTTAGTCTTCTTGCACAATCCATTATTATGAAGGTATACCATGGTAATTGATTATATGTGAATTGTTTTATTTTAATACAAATGTTCGAGAGTGGGTTGCAATACATTTATACATTGCAAACAATCTTGATTCGATGAATGTATGGATTGAAAGATGTATAGAATATAATAATGGTAATTTATCATGGTATGACATGGCTACATTGGTCAAAAAAGATAAATGTAAAGGAGATACCAATCTTACACTGAGGGAAATTGATTTATCATATGGTTTAAAAGATAAACAAGAAAGCATATTCACCCACACTATTTTTTTTTTTTTAATATTACATTGATGTATATGGCGTGTTTTTTTTCTTAGTTTGCATAATTTTCAAGTATAAATATGTTTATCAATTAGAAATGCATTTTTTTACGTGTCTGACATATTTCAATTGAAACACCACAAGGCTATGTGGTGCAATGGACACAAATTTCACATCAAAAAGTTCGATGAAAATATGAAAACTTCTGATAGTGGGATAATTGTAGTATTTTAGGTTACTATTGTTTCCATTAGAAGTGACAGACATCCAAAAGTCTCTGAAAATCGATACTATGAGTTTTTGGATGACATACTTGAGTATGACTTTAAATACTTCAAATTAGTTCTATTCGACGTCAAATGGTACAAGCTATGCATGAATAAAAATGATCCTGATAGAACTGTTAATCAACATGCTAACAAATTTACCATGGTTAATACAAAGAACATTGAGCCAGGATCAAGGCCCTATGTTCTTCCAAGCCAATGCGAACAAATGTTTTACTCAGAGGTTCCAGGTAGAGGGGGTTGGTCATATGTTGTTAGATATGATCCAAGAGGAAGGTCAGTAAAGTATAATGTAGCGAAGGAAGATGATGTTGAAGAAGAAGATGATATAGAGGAGCAGTTAGTTCATGTGTTAGATGAAGACATTGTAGAACTTCAAGGAGATGTTCTAGACAATGTTTTGGATGAAGATGACATTGATGATGTTTTAGATGAAGAACTTGAAGAATTCAAATCAAATGTAGGAGACAATCTTCCCGATGATGATATATACAATGATATGATTGGAAATGATGACATTGATGATGATGCTGATATGGCCAATCCTTTCAACATCAATTCTAAACTGAATGATACATATGTTGAGTTGGATGGAGAAGAAGATTAATGATATCGAAATGTTGAAATGCACAAGGTATGCATTTATATGTTTTCAGTTGATTTGTTCTCTTTCATTTACCTTAAATTTTTGTTTTCTTATTTTCTATACTTCATTCTTACTATGTTGCTTTCAAATATTTTATAGTAGATAAATTGGGTATTCGAGAATTGAGAGTGATGTGAGGGGGAGGAGGGACCATATGGGCTTCCAAATTCACGTGGTTGGCCTTGTTCAGTAGATAATATATTATTCTTGAAACCAAGAGAACCTCATTCAGGTTTATACCATCAAATCCAATTTTAACTTTGGTTCGTCTAACAATTTTCATGGTTGTCCATTAATTACCAATTAATGGAAATTATTCTTTAATTTGACCTTGCGCAGAGTGACCTATGAATAGGGACAACGTTGATTTTTTTTCAGTTTGTGCTTGTATGCACTAAAATATGACACGGTTATAGTAGATGCATGCGTTGATGGTATGGGAGGTTTTCGAGACTTAAATACGACTCACACAAAGCATTCGACATTAAAACGAAAAAAATAGAACCTAACTGTGAAGGAGACAAAATTATCCATCGTTGTATTTATCATCATCATTATCATCATATTGCGACGAGGCCATTTCAATGAGCATGTTCTCCATTCCTATAACATCTCTTTCAAAACTTTCTAGAAACAACGACCAATGAAAGGGGCCAACATTGAATCTTTTCAAACTATGCTTCTTCGAGTCATGAATGGGGTATGAGGAGGAACTATAAATGTCTTAAGGTATACAATATGCTTTTAGGACTCCCAAACCACGCACAAGGTCTAAAACCACCACATAGGCCCTATAAATGAAATCTTTGGCCTATGTGTACTCAAAATGGCACCATTACAATGTTGTAATTAGTGGAAATTATTCTTTGATTTGACCTCGCACAAAGTGACCTATGAATGGGTGCAACGTTGAAATTTTTTCAATTTGTAGTTGTATGCACTGAAATTTGACATGGTTATAGCAGATGCATGCATTGACGGTATGGGAGGGTTTCGAGACTCAAATATGACTCACACAAATAATTTGACAATCAAATGCTAAAATTAGAACCTAGCTATGAAGGAGATGAAATTATCCATCATCATATTTGTCATCATCATTATCATCGTATTGAGACAAGGCCGTTTCAATGAACATGTTCGTCTTTCTTAAGAATCTTGATCGGAAATTTTCGGAAACAAAGACCAATGAATGGGGTCAACATTGAATTTTTTCAAACTGTTCTTCTCCAAGTCATGGACATGGTATAAGGAGGAACCATAAATGTCTTAAGGCATACAATGCGCTTTTGGGACTCCCAAACCATGCATAGGGTCTAAAACCACTACATAGGCCCTATAAATGAAATCTTTGGCCTATGTGTACTCATAATGGAACCATTACAAGCTTGTAATTAGTGGAAATTATTCTTTGATTTGACCCTACACAGAGTGACAAGTGAATGGGGTCAACATTGAAATTTTTTCAATTTGTGCTTGTATGCCCTATAATTTGACATGGTTATAGTAGATGCATGAATTGATGGTATGTGAGGGTTTCGAGACTCAAATAAAACTCACACAAACAATTTGACAATCAAATGACAAAATTACAACATAAATGTGAAGGGAGTCACAAATCGATCCCATAGTTTAAGAGAGTGCCCCAAACAAGTGCCTCAAATTATCTAATAAATCGAAACCAATGACCAAGGACCAAGGACCAAGGGGAAGAGGAGAGGAAAAAATGGGGAACCTCACCTAATCACTAAGGAAGGAAAGAGGCAATAGGAAACATAACTATTTCTCTTTCTTTGTGCTTGTGTCACTGTGGAGAATAATTCATCAACAAAGGTTTTTAAATATATGTTTCAACTTTCCTTCTTAGAGTGAACATGGAGCAAGTGATAGGTTTGACTTATCACTAGCTAATTGAAGTGCAAGCCATAAAATGGAAGTCTATCAAACCAAATAGAACAATAAGCAAGCTTTGAAGCCAAACATGGGAGGATTTTTCCCATGTTACCAAAGAAGAGGACACATGAAATATCCCCTCAATGAAGAAGCGCCAAGTAAAAGGGCAATGTTATTAAGAAAATTAATAATATTGAATATGATGGTAGAAGTTATGGGATTTTTTTTTCATGGCATGTTTAATATTTATGGATATTCGATTTATTTTCTATTGATGTTGAAGAGGTGTACAAAATTCCAATGGTGATGTTAAAGTACCCAATAAAAGGGTGGTGGAGTAACATCCAAACTAGATTTAATGTAATCACTTATGGACCTTGAAGGATTAGGATGACTTGAAGATGTTTTGAAATTTTGATGGATATGTTCTCTTTTGAGAATGATATACACGATGTCTTTAATAAATTTTAAGTATACAAGACATTTTGTGCTGACAAAAGATTACAACCATTAAATGGGACATTGACAAAATGTATATTGGATCATCTTCAAAGGTTTTGTGTTGTTCAACATTGTTTTGGAGCCTTATGTTTAAGTTGTTATTGTAGTTACTTAGTTGGATACCATGGAGAATTCCATGTTCACCACATTCAAAGTGGATTATGAGAAACAAAAATAAAGGCTTAACTCATTGTAGGATTTCACTTGGGTATGTGATCACTTGAGTAACCAATGACAATTTTCATGGGTTTTCTAGAACAACCACTTGGGTATGTGTTGTGCCTTCCATTGCTTATCCAAAGTCCAATTGCCATCACTCTCATTCCAAAGGTTATAATTGGATGACTTATACTGAAGACATAAATAAGAGGATAACGATTTCTCAATGCATGTTATAACATCTCTATTCTCATAACATTTGTGAGGTGATTTTATTGATAACGTCATTCTAAAACAATTCTCCATGCGAATATGTACTTATGGAATATTCATAATACATGTGATGTAATATTGTACATTTTAGTGTGCCATAATTGGATGCTTCAATTCTATCACATCCACACATGAATTGTTGGTAATTTAACAATATTATGGAAAAAATTGCATGGGCACCTATGCAAATCTAATTTGTGATCTTATGCTTTTTGTGGATATTATGGGCTAAATAACACCTATTTATGCAACATCATTGGCCCTTTCACTGAATTATTGCACATGTATTAGTCTAGGATATTTGGATATGCGTGAAGTGCATTGGACACATGGATATTAATGAGAACAACAATGTTTCAACATTCCAAACTACTCACAATGATCAAAATTTATGAGAACCTCAGTAAAAAATACAATGCAATAATTGGATTGGATCTTCAACTCAAATAGTTCTTTTAAAATAATCCATTTGTAGCATGTGTGTTTAATATATTCCTACAAGACTATTTATCCTTGGATTTGCATGTGTGTTTAACTTCTATTCCTATAATGAACTTAGGTTTTCAAGACAATAGGAGAGCTAAGGTTTACCAAAACCTCTTTGCCTTGAAGTTTTAATGTAGTTTCAAAACTATTGGTTGGATACTAATAAATTTACGATGGAGGTATTATGTTAGCATCCCTTCAATGCCCTTAGGAATAATCATAAAATGAATCGATAAAAGGAACAATGGTTAGTTTTTCTTCATATAAAAAGTCACAATCATAATATATCAAAGAAATGAATCAATAATATAATGTTCATCTTTAATGACTTCAAATACTAATTTTTATAGGGTTTAGTGGAAAAAAATAAAGTTTCTCACCTTGTGCCTAATGAAAAGAATATAAATAAGATTTCTCTACAACATCCAACAAATACAACTCTTCTCCTAGCTACAAGTGGCTTTGTTTTAAGCCTTTCCTTGAGGGTTGTTTGAACAAATTGTGGCAAGTTGAGCCCAAGAAAATTGTTTGAAAAAACTATCATTACCATAATCAACATTGTCATCGGTATCATCATCGTCGTTTCCATTATCATTGTCATCATTATCATTTTCGTCATCACCATTGTCTTCATCATCATCTTCATCATAATTGTGCCAGTAATCATCATCATCATTGTCATCATCATCGTCATTTCCATTGTCGTGATCATCATCATATCGTCATTGTCTTGATCATTTCATCATCGTAATCCTCATTGCCATTGTCTCCACCAATAATCAACATTGTCAGTGTCCTACTACTCATCATCATCGTCATAATTGTCATTGTCATCGCAATCATTGTCATCGTCATTGTCATTGCCGTCGTCATCGTCATTGTCATCACCATAATCAACATTGCCATTTTTGTTGTCATCGTCATCATCATCATTGTTATGTGGGTTATTAAGGTTAGGGGATATTGACTAGAAAGGTTAGGGTTTATTAAGGTTATAGGCTAGGTGTTAGCAGCTATAGATTAGTAGTGATAGGAATTATGATATATATATATATATATATATATATATATAATGCATATATTATATATGCGTTATATATAATATATTATTTATATAATATATGTTATTTGTGTTATAACAAAACATAAAAAATCAACAAAACAAAGAACCCGCATCATTCGATAGAGGAGGCCTAGAGACAGAGAAAACCTGACAATGACAGAGACCGAGAAAACCTGATAGCTCCCCATAGCGATAAAGAAGGTCTTATCTGGCCACTAGCCTACAATGACTGTGTCTTGGAGTGGATACATTCAAGCTCTGGACATGCCGCCAAAATTGGTAATTTCTTTCTATCATTTTCACCCCTTTTTAGTCTCTTAGTAGGGTTTTTAGGTAGATATATATGGATTCAGGGATAGGAAAGGTGGAGACTAAAGTGGATTTTGGACTATGGAACTCTCAATGGATATAAACATCAATGGCCTTGGCCTTTTTTAAATCGAGGGTTTCCAAACCCTGAGCTAACTATGTCGTGTGAACCATACTTCTCACCATGATGTTTGTGAATTTGAACAGAGTAGTAATGAATTGTTTTCTTTTAATTCCTTCAAAAAATGAAGGTCACTTCTAGAACTATCTATATAATTATTTTAGAAAAAACCTATCATTCATGAACCTAGGTAAGAAATATAGTTTCCCCTCAAAACCATATAGTCGAATGTATGTATTTCTCTCCTAAACAATAAAGTCACCCTTCCCTTGAAGGAGGGCTCATGCTTCTTTCATTATATTTTTTTGGGGCGTGCCCAATCAATATCTGTCTAAATATTGCGATAGACCAATCCTAAACTTTGTAAAAACTGAAAGGGGCCTTATGCAGGTTTCATATCCTTTGTTCCCAGGGTAAAACCATTGAGATGCATGACTCTACTGATGATAGCCCCATTCACTTGTGTTTCCATACCTCTTACAATAGTAATGTAGACCTAATTTTTTAAATTTTGGAACTTACGTGAAAATTCAAATGTGAACTCTTTAGTATTATTTGGAGAGCTGTCTTCTCCATAATACTCATCCATGACCACAACATTTGGAATCATCACTTGAGTTGGTCTTGACCATGGTCCTTAATCATTTCTCTAGGGTGGGGAATTCATATCATTGTTGTAGGTGTAAACAAGAACAACTCTGTCCACTTTTTTTGAGATTAGATCTAGCAAGGAAATAAGTTATGGAACCTTATCATGTTCAACCAAATTATGAGATTGTACTAATAGACAATGATTAGTTCTAGAAAAGAAGTTTAAGTGGGTATCTCAGATCTGTTGCAAATGGAGATTTATATAACAAATCATATCTAACAATGTTGGAGAGCTTAAACAATCCCAAAATCAGCTCCCTTCCACCAGCGAAAGATGAAACTATGTGTGGGTTATAGAGTCAATTGAGGTGACTAAATAATTGACAAGTGAATGGCTATTCCAAGCAATGATAATACCACTAATTGCTGTCAAGAGGTCTGGGGAACCTGCCAACAAGACCATAATGCTCACTGTACTGTGAAAAATTATGATAAAGATATATCCCTAATGCCCTTAGGAACTTGTAAATTACTATCACATGTTTATCAAATGATTTAAAAAAATTAAATTTGTTAATTAATATAATTTTTCCATTTTTTCATTTCTACTTAATTTAATCTCTTCAAATATCAATAAACTAAAACAGTCTAAGATACAACAAGGGACTGGAATTACACCATGCACCCCACATCACATGAAGTGCAACCATAGCATGGAGTGAAAACTTTCAGAGCAACCCAAAACTTAAAAACAATGACTCTGTAGATGTTGGAAACTTTGAAAAGGGCATCTAAAACTTACCATAATTGACCAAATCAAGCTTGAATGTTGAGATTGATGTTAGGTAAGGAAGAGGATGTCTAAATAAGGATCCCATGAGGAATGAACATGACCAAAGTGTGACCCAAAAAAGAAACAAAGGGATCCTTGTCTAGGTGCTAAACATATAATGGGAAAAACAAATTCATATATATAGACCTAGGAAATGGGATAACAAATGGGGAATTACCAATGCCAATAATCCATATCTAGATGCAAAATTAATTCACTACATTTTTCATGGTGTATACTTGGTTAAACAATTATTTTCCTACTTGATATCGACATATGGTGTGAGTGACAGTTTTTTCATACTCTTCCACCCTTTTTTCTCATGGCCCATCGATCAAAGAGGGTGTTTTTTTAGAATTTCCTATATCATTGCCCTCTAACTAGTGGTTTTGTAGTGAAAATCCAAGGGTTTATTCTAACAGAAATGACACCTTGTCGAACACCTAGAGAAACACCTAGCAATTGCATTATGTTGTTTCAATTTCTGTTTAAGTTTCTCCTTTAATCCTTATTAGAAATATCTTTTCTCATTCTCTTATGCATTGGAACTCTCTCATATCAACACCAAGCTAGTGATATATTGGTATTTCCTCTTTCTCTCACACTCTTGGAACAATTATATCTTTTGTCTTGTTCAAACCTCCACCATTTGAAGGATTCCTCAATATGTTATCATGTTCATTAGCTTTCTCTTCCCTTACTATATTGACTAGTTTCTTCAAGGGTATTCTTGTCTCTATCCCTTCTACATCTTGATCAATTAACATCACCACCTCAAGGGAGGTTCCAACACAAATAGTAAGCGAGTAAGGTAACTTCTTACTAAGAGAAATTGGTACACCATACTTACATTTATGGTTTATATGTATGTTTCGTAGCTTGTGTTATTTCATTGATTTTATATTTCTAGATAGTATTTATAATCCTATTTTACTTGTAATGACACATTAAGATATATTAAATAAGGTTTCTCTCCTTCCTTATATACTTGAGTGTTCCCTTTCCTTACGTAAAGTATCTTTCATCTTTCTTATTTAGTTAGTTTATTTTTATTAAAAATCTTAAGTAAGAGCTCCAACTCCCTTAGGGTGGTGAATAAACCCCAGGGCCACTTCTAATTTGCTTGTTGACCATAAGGAAATGAGTTAGTTTTTGGTACCTCTTAGTCACATATACCAGTAAAGTTAAAAATATTGACATGAAAAATTATGTGGTTGATAATGCCTCCCCTATTATCTCTCACTCCACATTCATCCAAGTTTTTTAGCTTTAGGTTTCCCAAGGTAGTAGATTTTCACAAGGTTTTCACGATCAACACCTTGATATTTCCCCTATCTAATACCAATCTCAAATCTTGGGAGATGCAAACCTCTTTGTGTGTCTTGATATCTATATCACTCTAATAGATATTCCCTCAACCAAAACCATTGACCACCATTTGACCAATGAAGTTAGCTAAGATATCTCCCAAGGGATCACCATACCTCATCATCTTATCTCCATTTAATTAGTATGCCACTTATAGTAGTGGTACCCTAACATGTCTCCCCTCAGTGATTCATGGGATTCTTTATTTTTTTCCTACAATCCATGACTGAACCAAATCTTGGTTCTATTGCTCAACCATTCCTCTATCTCGATCCTTTAGTTCCTTGGATCTTGAAACTCTTGCAAGGATTCCCTAAAAATTTCCTCAAACTTACACTTCAACCATTCAAACAAGCCAAGAAAAAATACTACATCTAGTATGCATCCCTTCAATAGGTTCCAAAAAACTTCCAAACATGATTTTAGGAAATTTCAACTTCATCACACATTCATAACCCTATAACACACCAACTCAAAATTTAATTCCCCCTCTGATATTTGATTTCCATTCAAGTATGAATTCAATTATATCTAAACCTTTTGGACAAACTTTAATGCTAACAAACACACAACCTTTTAGCCAAGGTTACATTCCAACTATAACACAACCTCAAAACACAAACTTATGAAAAAGTTGGAACTTGAGTGTAAACATGTTCAACAGTTCCCCTCTTCATAAATACAACACGAGAAATCAACCTAACTCTTGTGGTGGTGGAGAAATACCACCTTTAAACATTAATTATACCCATTTTGACACATTTCCAAACCAAAACTCAAACAATATAAGATGAAGTAGAGGTGTTATGGGAACTCCTTCTTAGAACCATTTTACTCACTTATTAAGACAAATTTTTGGCCTATATATTGTTGTAAATTGGATCCCTCTAAACATACCTAAATTTTATAAGTTTAATGATGCTCCTAGTGAACAACTTGTGTCAAATATAGGCATTCTCCCTTGCTTGTGCCAAATTTTCACATGACAATATTGTGATAGTGAAACTTTTCCTAAACTTTGTAAAATTTGAAAGGGGCCTTATGCCTCCAAAACATAGAATGCCATAATGGAATGGGTTCCAAATCTACATGAACATCCCCTTGGGGAGTGAAGTGTTCAAACTAGTTAGAAAAGAGGATTACATACACCAAATACAAGGCCATGAAGAATATTTGGGTCTTTTGAAAAATGGTCAGTTGGTGGGAAATGTCATTTGATATTAGCTCTCCCCAATCAAATACTACACCCTTATTTACCACATAGTGCATAACATATAAGACATACCTAGGAACCTTCAATGCGCTTTCCTTTCCAACAATCCTAACAAAAATCTATGCAACTTCCTAGTATGGATTTGTTAAGTATGTAATGTCAATTTGGTGGGCTGTGATGTTATTAGTGATTGAATTCATCAACCATTTCCTCATAATAGAAACCCTTTCAAAATTTGCATTAATGAAGGCATCTATGTCTTTAACCTTGAACATATGAGTTGGTGCAAGGAGTCTTAACATATTTCCAAATGTGTCAGGCACCAAAGATATAGGTGACTTGCCAACTTTGTTCACTCTGACAATCTGATGCTTGGCATCAATATTTTAAGAGCATCAATGGATTACTTCTTGGAAATCACATACTTCAAGAATGCAACTAGCTTGGGCCAAA
This sequence comes from Picea glauca, assembly GCA_000966675.3. Taxonomy (NCBI): domain Eukaryota; kingdom Viridiplantae; phylum Streptophyta; class Pinopsida; order Pinales; family Pinaceae; genus Picea; species Picea glauca. Next base: position 132,033 of record JZKD02S0923448.1, on the reverse strand, counting down.
ACCTGATATTCCATACTTTATAATCCCCCTAGGAGTGCTCCTCCATCCTTGAATACCACTTGCAGGCTACAAACCAATGAAATTCCTTGTCCCGTTGAGATACATTGTTCAATGTATCTCCACAATAAAATTAATGACTCTTTCTAGAAGCCATCCTCGATCATTCACCCATGAACTATAGAATCCTAAGCCAAATTCTCTTAATTAATAACACAATATCAATTTATCCCACATCTATCCATGAAATTCATGTGGCATGATGTTCTTCATTAAAGTATAACGACTCTAGTGATTTGCATTATTCTTCGAAGGGGTATTTATTGATGTGGGCTAATGGTTCTTTGCAAAATGTTTAGAAATAAAAGATGTTGCACTCCAACTCTTTTCTATACACACTATTCAAAGTTGGAGTTATTGTCAATTATTTGCACACATTTATGAAGAAGAATCATGGAGACTTATTTAGATCCAAGGGTGGCTACCTGCCTCCTTTATACATATGTGTTTACCTTAACTCTTGGATTATTTCGTCTCATTAATACTTTTCTCCAACATTGCCAAGAGTGAAATCATGCCCTTGTTTTGGGAGTTCCTCCATGATCTCAAGGTTGAGATAAGGTGCAATAGTCTTGGGTGACTTGTGGGTGAAGGTTCAAGGTATTTACTTGATGCTTTTATCACTCAGATTAAATATTTTACATCTGATAGACGGACCTTGGACACATATAAACTTCTTTTATTTCCTTGTCACTAAAACCATGTTTTCTGATATTGTTTTCATGTTTCCAAGTCAAGAATGCTTGTGAAATTTGATATGGTGATGTAATGCAGGTCAGACTCAATAAGATATTGAAGAACACATATTCTTTATGGTCAAATGCAAGTGTGTTTTGCTTTCTGGTTGCAACTCATTGTTGTAGAAATATCTAGTTCTTTATAGAATATGTTGGATTTTAAAAGAATTCCCTTCCTCCATTTTCTTAAAATTATGGTCTGTCAATCCATGAAGCATGAACTCACTTGTACTATTTTATTCTTAAGTTTGCAAAAAAATGTTTGGGTTGAGAATTGTATTGTAACAACAAAAGTCACTTGTACTATTAGGTTCTTGTGGTTTCCTCAAGATGTTTCATCACAACCCTTATGACACTCGCTAACTTTATTTCTCATTTGATGGAGTGTTATAGAACACACAACCAAATAGGTATTTGCCAGATCTATCTTCGTCAAGTGAGGGAAGTGTTGGAATGCTGAGAGGGGGGAGTGGGGGCGAATCAATATTAGTACTTTTCTTTTTAATCACAATATAAATATTCAATGATATTCAATCAACATTCAATATAAAATTAGTACCATAAATCAATGCATAAACAACACATAAACACAACACACCAAAGTTTTATGTGGAAACCCAATGCAGGAAAAAACCACATAATGATTTTCTTATTTGTCAAAGAGTACATTCATTGGAATCACCAACTTCCTATTTCTCCAGCTACAATTGGATGGAGGATCCAACCCCCTATTTACAGGTTGCAACCTGAAGGAAGCTCCAACTCCCTAATTTTTCCGACTCCAATCGGAAGGAGGCTACAACCCCCTTTCCTTTCCCCATTCAACCTCCCTGAAATATAATTGTAAACAACCCTTCCACTACCTCTGCTTCTATAACTGATAAATTTTTGCTGCTGCTACTTCTGATACCTCTGTTGCTGCTACTTTTGATATCAATATCTCATCAACATTGCAACCAATTATTCCTCATGCCAAAGTCCATAAGAGAAATCTCCAAATCAACAACTGATGAATTAATGAGACACACATGTTCTTGATTTATTCAAAATAACCCCCTAACACACAAGAAGACATACCTTCAGACTATATCTGACCTAAGCTTTTAGAACCATGATCTTCCACAAATTTGGGTTCATGACTGTGTGCACTGTGTGCCCGTGGATATCCATGATTTCCCTCATTACAGGTCGTGGATGTATGCATTTTCCTCCTGAAACTAGCAGATATACTCAAGGAATTCCTGTATGAAACCCCTTCTTCATGATCTCGACTCTTGCAAACTTCTTACTTCACTTGACTTCTCTGTCTTCGACTCATTGCCTCATATCTCCAGTCTATATTCTCAGAGGTGAATACACATAAGTGATTTGCAATGGAATCTTCTCTGTGTTATAAAGAGAAATTTCTTAATGAAATGCAACTCATGATGGCATGCAACTCACATGCAAACTGTTATATTCTGTTTACTCCCACTTTACTTTTCCCTATAATAATCAATTATCCCTCCAATAATTAATTATTCCTGCAATAATTAATTATCCCTGCAATAATTAATTATCTTTTGTTTACTACCACTTTACTTCGACATGAAACTTTGCTCAAGGGTTGACATCAATGATAACTAATCTCAATAATTAATTATCCCTGCAATAATTAATTAATTTTTTTCGATAATTAATTAATCTTTCAACAATCTCCCCCTTTGGATTTGACGACAACACTTATACATAACAATGTAAACAATCATGCTCATGCTCATGCTGGCTCCCCATGCATTCAAGTCTTTCCAAAAACATTCATTGTGGGGTTGAAACTACTCCAAGTTTTCGTCGAAGATACTCAACAGTCTCCCTTGAAGAGGTTTGGTGAATATATTTGTAATCTGCTCTTTTGTACCAATATACTTTACCTTTATGTTCTTCTATGTAAACTATTCCCGTAGAAAGTGAAACTTGATCATAATTTGTTTCGTTTTGGAATGCATCACTAGATTATTAAATATACTTATAACACTGGTATTATCACAGAATATCAGTATAGGCTCGTCATATTCCACCTGTATGTATTACAAAGTTTGCTTCATCTAGAGAACTTGTGTACAACATGTTGTTGCTGCAATATACTTTGCTTCTGTTGTGGACAATGATAATGAAGACCGTTTCTTTCTCAACCAAGATACCAAACAATCACCCAAGTAGAAAGATGATCCACTTGTACTTCTTATATCATCAATGATACCTTCCCAATTTGCATCTGTGTAGGAAGTAAGAGATAGATCATTCCCTTTTGGATACCACAATCCAAACTCTTATGTACCTTTTAGATACTTGAATATCCTCTTCACTATCATAACATGTGATTCCTTTGGTGCTGGTTGAAATTGTGCCACCTATCCAACTGCCTACATCACCTCCCGTCTGGAAGCTTTCACATATAGTAAACTACTAATCATAAATATGCAGAGCCTCTAATATGCATATTTGGATATATCATCTTTTCTCAGTTTGCAACTGGTCTGCATGGGAGTACTTATGGTCTTGCAATCTATCATTCCAAATTTCTTCAACATTACTTTGATATACTTGGTCTGGGAGATTAAAATACCCGTATCTAGTTGACATATGAGAAGTCCCAAAAATAAAGACAACTCACCAAGTGATGACATTTTGAATTCATTCTGCATGTCTTTAGAAAATTTCTCACTCATCATATCATCATTACTGCCAAAAATAATGTCATCAACATAAACTTCAATTATCAACAAATTATTTTGATTTACCTTTATGTAGATATTGTTGTCTGCATTTCCTTTAATGAACCCTTGCTGTTGTATATACCTGTCCAATCTTGAGTACCAATATTCGGGGGCTTGTTTGAGTCCATATAGTGCCTTCTTCAATCTGCAAACATAATCTTCCTTTTCTGATAGTATAAATCCTTCTATCTATTCGATGTATACTTCTTTGGTTCTCTGTTTAGGAAGGATGATTTTACATCCATATGATATACTTTGATTCTCTTGGAACATGCATAAGCCAAGATCAATCTGACTGCTTGCATTCTGGAAACTGGGGAAAAAGTTTCTTCAAAATCTATTCCTTCAACTTGAGCATATCCCTTGCATACTAACCTTGCTTTATTCCTAGTTACTTTTCCATCCTCGTTCAACTTGTTTATGAATACCCATTTTGTACCAATCACATTCTTATATTTAGGCATTGGAACAAGTTCCCATGTTTCATTCTTCTCTATCTGATCCAATTATTCTTCCATATATTTGATCCAGTGTTCATATATGCTGGCTTCTTCAAAACTACTAGGTTCAACTATGGATAACAATGCTAGATGCCTTTGTTCTGGTGAGCATAATTTTCTCTGATTTTCAACTCTTGTATCCATATTCCTAATGATCTGTTTTGGTGGATGATTTTTCTGTATTCTCCTTCTAGGAGTTTTGGGATATCTATGAAGATTTTTCTAGTCATCTTCATTTTTCTCTGCTTTTGGTTGCTCTTCCTCTTCTTCTGATTCTTCTTCTTCTTTCAATTCCTCTTCTCCTTCTTGCTTTGTTGAGTCTCTGATTTCTTCTTTGAGCTTTCATACACTTGTCTCATCAACCTGTACATTGATGTTTTCCACTATGCTATTGAGTCCCAAATTGAAACACTTGTATGCCTTGCTTTTGCTTGAGTACCTGACAAATATGCCTTTGCCAACTTGGGAGTCAAACTTTCCAATCCTCCCATATTCTCTTTTGATGTAGCACTTGCATCCAAACACTCTAAAATGTTTTAAATTTTTCATTCTTCCTTTCCATAGCTCGTAGGGAGTTTTATCTTTGTTACTTCTGAGAATTCCTCTATTCAAGATATGAATTGCTGTATGTACTTCTTGTGCCCAAAATATGTCACCCAACTTGGGAATCTTTCAACATGGTTATGGCCATTTCATGTACTTTCCTGTTATTTATTTCAACGAATCTATTTTATTGAGGTGCCTTGCTACTGAGAACTGTCTCTTTATCCCATGTTCACTACATAAGTCCATTAATTCCTTTGATGTGAACTCTCCTCCATTTTCTGATCTCAGACATTCGATTTTCAAGTCTGTATCTATTTCAACCATCTCTTTGTATATCTTGAAGTGATCAAATACCTTTGACTTCTTCTTAAGAAAACAAACTACAGTCATTCTTGTGTAGTCATCAATCAATAACATTAAATACTATTTACCATTTAATACCTTTGTCCTTTTTGGTCCACATAGATCAGTGTGTAAAATATCCAATGGTTTTGTTGTTGAGTACTCCCTTGATTTGAACTTGGTCCTGGTTTGTTTTTCCTGTAGACAATGCTTACATAGAGTATTCGTTAGCTTTGAGATTTCATACATTTCTCTTACTGCTTCCTTTATGTTGTTTTTGACAAGATTGCCAAAGTGCATGTGACCCATTCTTCTATGCCAACACCAACTTTCATTTTCCTTTCCTAAACAACAACTTTCCTTTCCAATTTCATTCAAAACATATATGTTTTTTGGAGTCCTTATAGTTGTCACTACTAACTTGCCTGATCCTTCTTTCCTTATTTCACATTTCGCTACTAAGTGTGTGTCCTTGATCACACATTTGACTTACACTCAAAATATTTTTCTTCATATCTTCAACTAGTAGAACATTTTATGCCATTGCATCTTTTAATCCAAGCTTAATTGTGTCTCTACATATGATTTTAGCTGAATGATTATTTCCAAATGAAACATATCCATATTTTTCATTATTCAGAGTTAGAAACATGTTCATGTCACCTATCATATGCTTTGAAAAACCACTGTCAACATACCGATCACTTTTCTTGTGTTGGGCCTATACAACAAGCGAGCATTGATTCTTATTTCTTTTCCATATCCCTTGTGGTTCTAATACATGACTACTAATGTTTTACTTTGATTCCCTGGGTGGAATAGTCAATCTGCAATTATTCGCTATGTGACCAAAATTGTTTCATTTGTAGCATTCTACTTCATTGCTCAATGAACGAAAACTGTTTTGGTTCTTACTGTATGCTTCATAAGATATTCTGGGATAACTATTATTTAAGTACCCTGCATTTTTACTTCTGTTCTTGGGATAGGCTTTGCAGTTTACAACTTTATGTCCAAAATTAGCACAATTAAAATAATGACCATAAAAGAATCTTTGATACCTGGGAATAGATGATCTTGTTTGTGATGCACTCCTTCTAAATTTTTCTTCTTGACTATTCTTTACTTCTGGAATATTCTTCTTTGTTGGCATGCATTCTTCCTTCTTGACAAAATCTTTGACAATCTCTACATATCTTCTTTTTTTCTGCTTCCTATTATGTTGTCTTGGAGCTTGACCCTTTCTCATTCTATACTTGATTGCATCCTAGTCCGAATATGTCATCTAATGATGTTTGACTACAAATGATTTTATCCAATATTCTGGTGCTCTTCTGTTGCATATCTTTCTTCTAAAGGTATTTCCTTAAAGAGACCACTTCTGCTTCCAAGATTTCGATTGTCTTCTCCTTTTCTTCTAACTAAATTATAATAATTTCCTCAATTATGTTGTCTTCTTCTATTTGAACTTTTAAACTCGTGATCATCTACTCTATTTCTTCAGAGTTGGAATTCTGAGATCCCTCTTTCATTTTTAACTCCTCCTTGAGTGACTTGTTTTTCTTTCTTTCCTTTCTGAGTTCTTCTAATGCACTAATTAACTCTACTCTGAGATCGACTTCACCTTCTTCTTTGGAATCATATTCTACTTCCATGAAGAGTACTCTTTCAGAGTCACTGTCACTGTCATTATCCTCCTTGTCTAATGAGGAATTGCCCTCTTGTGAGTAGAAAATTTTCTTGAAGAATTTCTTATTTTTTCTTCTCTTGTTTCCCTTTTGTAATCTCTTTTCTCTTTTAGAAACTTATTCTTTATCACTGTCTTTATTCCTGTGAGGAAATTTAGAAGCAAAATGACCAATACCACCACAATTAAAACATTTCAATGGAAGCATAACTTTATACTTGTCGGTTCCTTTCTGTAATTTTCTTACGATGTTAGCCATCTCATAATCTTCGTCTAAATCATCACTGCAACTACAACTTGGTTTTGAATTTTTCTTGTGCTTCCTCCTTGTCTTCTTGGATTCCTTGAAAGCTACTTCCTTTGTGACTATGTTCTCCTGTTCTGTTCACATTTCATAGGCTGTAAATATTCCATGTAGCTTGTCCATGCCTAATGTACAAAGATATGCTCTTTCTTCTAAGGCTGATATTTTAGCATAAAATATCATAGGAAGAGACCTCAATACCTTCTAAACAACCAACGAGTCATCAAATTCTGCTCCCAATCCTTTAATAGTGTTGACTATTTCATCAACTCGCAGAAGGTAGGCTGCAATGTCTTCATCTTCCTTCATCTTCAACTGTTCAAACTTAGCTCTAAAAATTTGAAGCTTAGCTCCCTTTACCTTGATCTCCTTCATAAATATTTTGTATTTTATCCCAAAGATCCTTTGCACTATCACAATGCATAACTTTGAAAAAAACTGAATCAACTAAACTACTAAGAATAGTACCTTTATCCTTTGAGTTGTTTTCACTGAGCTATAATCGTAGATAACCCTGTCACTACCTATGCTGCTGTAATTGATAACCTACTATTGCTACTACTTTTGATACCTCTATTGCTGCTACTTCTGATATCAATATCTCATCAAGACTGCAACCACTTAGTCCTCATGCCAAAATTCATAAGAGAATTCTCCAAATCAACAGATCATGAATTACTGAGACATACATGTTCCTAATTTATTCAAAATAATTCCCTAACACACATAGGAAGACATACCTTCACACTGTAGCTGAACTAAGATTTTATATCCCTGATATTCCACAACTTTTCCTCACAAGTCTGTGACTGTGTGCATTGTATGCCCATGGGTATCCACGCTTTCCCTCACTGCAGGTCGTGTATTTCCACTTTTTTCCTACTGAAACTTGTGGATATACTCAAGGAATTCCTGTATGAAATCCCTTCTTCATGCTCTCGACCCCTTCAAACTTCTTACTTCACTTGCTTTCTCTGTCTTCGACTCACTGCCTCAGATCTCCAGCCTGTATTCTCAGAGGTGAATAAACAAAAGTGATTTGCAATGGACTCTTCTCTGTGTTATAAAGAGAATTTTTTTAATGACATGCAACTCATGATGGCATGCAACTCACATGCAACCTGTTATCTTCTATTTACTCCCACTTTACTTTTCCCTATAATAATTAATTATCCCTCCAATAATTAATTATTCTTGCAATAATTAATTATCCCTACAATAATTAATTAGCTTTTGTTTACTGCCACTTTACTTTGACATGCAACTTTTCTCAAGGGTTGACATCAATGACAACTAATCTCAATAATTAATTATCCCTGCAATAATGAATTAATATTTTTCGACAATTAATTAATATTTCAAGAGGAGGTTTAGGTAGAATAGAGGAAAGTGAGACATCTAGTAGGTCAAACAGGCGGAGACCAACTAGTAGTGAGAAGATCAAAAGAAAATTCCATAGATGCATGGGATTTTTTCTTGCTAAGGGGTGGTCATGTTCTTATGATGATGAGAGCATAGACGACATTGAGGTGCTCTTGAGGTACACACATCTAGTGAAACGATGGGTACCCAAGGATCTTCCTCAAATAAACACTATTTTTTGTGTCAACGAAAGGATATACCGCATTGCTCCATCGTCATTACATGATTTGGGGATATTTTCCATGGATGGAATAAAGGTATGTTACAATGGATTAACTAAATTGACGGAGTATGTGGGACCTTGTTACATCTACAAAGAATGGATACGACTATTCCAATATACAAAAAGTATGCGAAGATATGGTTTTACTGGAAATTATATACAACTAAAAGACAATGATCAAAATAGAGGAGCATCTATGTATATTGACAGAAGGCCAAAAGTAGTGGGGAATATTGCAGGGTTTATAAATAGTATACGACCTGGAACTACAAATAATAAACTCAATTGCGTATTTGAGGGGCGTGAAGGAACCATGTATTCGTATGTGCAATAAAATCAATAGATGTAGGGGAAGAGTTATTGATTGATTATAATTTGAATCAAGTAGATACAAACGTTGCTATTATGGGGGCGATATGTATACTATTTTACCCAACCTGTAAGCAATGAATATTATATTTTATGATTATCATTTACTGTAATATACTGTCACACATATTGTAATTTAAGGAAACATTTTAATATGTCATGGTTCTTATATTGTGGCAGGGTGATCAGGGTCGAAGGGCACTGACCCTTTCTTGTGTCTCAATTAGAATTAACAAAAAAATGTTCAATAACTTTCATATAAAAATGGTTTTGTTGGCCATATTTAACAAGACATCATAAAAATCATCTATTGTGAACGACTAATTGCATGAGCCTAGAAGTTTCTAACAACCTAGAAAGACTACAATACACAATGTACACACCAATCACTCCTTATGTTCTTTAGTCACTCTTTACTTTGATGTTTTTAGCATGCCATGTTTTTGTCACATGCCTATTCATGAACTAACTTTATTTCACATACATTTGATTTTTTTCTATTTTTTCTAATTCTTATATTCACATTGCATTGTTGGCAACACCATTGTCCTAGGGTGACAGGGGGGAGGAAACAACCTTAGAGTAGTCCACAGATCCTGCGGAGGAAGAGCTTACCGATGAAGAAATTTATTCCTCCACCAACCTAGTCCAAACAACAAGGAATCTTGTGAGAAAATCAAACATCGAACTCACTTCTTTGATTTAGATTCGTCCGCGAACACAGGAGATAAAGGAAAGAATCAAAGCCTTGATGGAAAAAAAATCATCGCTATGGGGTAAGAAAGATCTTTAATTATCCCATTTATTTATTTTGGATTTTAATTTTTATACTCTTACAAGTCCTTTATAATTTATTTTTATTTTTATAGGAGTTTTTGCAGCATTTTGATCCCTAGGATGTGCCTATGGAGGTCAGTGTTGGTACCAACATCGTTGATACACTGAAACAACATCATACGGGTACACCCCCCAGGATCAATGTCAACGTCGGTAATAGGCTAGTCACTCATACCAGTACACCCCCAAGGTCGATGTCAATACTACACTAGGCCCTGACCAACACATGCCATAATGTGCAGGGATAATGTGGATCTAGAACATGGATTTGCACATTTTGAAGCATGATTTCCTAGATCTTCCCATGTCACTAGCACATGAGCACTACGAGTTACCTTTTTGGTAAATGATGAGCTCGTCCAAATGAAAATAGAAAATTCTCCAGGTATTTAAGATGTGCTTTAATTATTATGTACAATCTAATTGAAATTTACGTATAGTGTGTGATTATTTTAAACTAATGGTAATATCATTTTGCAGGAAACAATACATTTTATAAACACATGAATGACCTAATCTTGGATACCTTTGGGCCCATAATACACACAAGGTGGAATTCCCAAAGTTTCAAGTTTAAATATGAACTCATTAACAAGTTGGTTGGTCTGTTCGGTGAGGGCTCCTTCAACAAATCTGGAGTCTCCTCAAAAGCAGACGCATATTTGAAATATCTATGAGGCCAATATAGTGTTCATCTACAAAATAAACCTAAGTTTGAGCGTCCTCCAATGATTCCTGAGAGAGATACTAGAAGGTCCTACAGAAAGATGAAAAGGAGAAGAGGATTTGAAAACAAGGAAAGACACCACCCGAATCAGGAAGGTAATGTTAGCGTCGGAAGTCACTCCTAGATTACTTGCAGGAGCAGATCCCGACACCCATCAGTTTAATGTCACGATTTGTTTATAAAGGGGTGATCAAATGGAGGTAAGACTCAAGGAAATATCATTCTAACTCAGGGACTGGGTCTGGTATGTAAAGAGCAAAGGAGGTCTGGAATCCTAACTTCAACCAGTGGGTTGATTATAAGATGAACAGGTGGAAGACTTAGTAGAAAAAGTGAACAAACAACTTGGGAAACAGGCTTTTGGCAGTTTGTAGAAGAAAGACTCTGAAAGCAAGATCTGCTTGGTTGAGGGTCTCAAGGAACTGAAAGGGGACTTGACTGGATCCTCCAATTCCAAGTCACTCAGCGCTGGGGAAATCACAAGAACTGATTAGAGACAGTGCAACTATTACAGTGATCCATTACAACATCATCCTATAATAGCTACAACTCGACTGGATCCTCCAATTCCGAGCTGCTCTAACACAGTGTAAACAAAGACATGAAAGAAACTGGCATTCATAAGGCAAGAAGTCTCAAAAATTCATACATAACCATAACAACAATGCTTCATTAAAACTTTACAATCGGGAGCTCAGCGCAACCATCGATCCTTTACAAAATGGCAAAAATGCCTACATATACTTGGAACTGACTCAGACGCCGAAGGCGCGATCATATCATGAATTCAATGCTTGACATTGAGGAACTTCTCTGTTGGGCTACGCATGTAGATGTTGGGCAGAATGCCCATGTAGTCATCTGTCAGACGTGATCTTTGTCAGGAGGAACTGACAGCCTATCTCTGTACACTCTCCTTTCTAACATTCTATTTAAGGAAGGAGATGATGTATCACCCACCTTCTTCATTTGCATTAACTGATTCATCGAGACCTGAGAGGCTCTGGTCAAATATCCATTTGGGAGATGTGATAGCCTACCTTTGGCTGTCGGCTTGCGTTGCTGGATTTCTGCAAGGGGAACTCGGCTAGTCAATGTGGACAACGCCTCTCCCCCAGGCCTTCTTCTTGATGTCCAGGCGCCAAATCCGTGTCTTTTCCCGACTTTGTATCGAGTTTCAGGGTTTCGCGTTCCCTGTCGTCAAGAGTTCTTGACCCTTTGAACTCCCGATCACTGATTCCCCGATGAGCGCATGTATGGGTTAGCCCTCCTGGCTATACTATGACCCATACGACCTCCTACTATATGACTTGGGCCAAACCTCTGTCGGGGTTTCGGCGTTTTTGATGTCTCGATACACAAGTCCTCCCGACTCATGAATCTCCGATCCCCGACCACTCCTTCCGTGCTAGCTCTCTGACAAAGCCCTGGCCCAAGTGACCGCTCCCATATGCCTTCGGCCATATTCTCCATTGGGATTTCACGGTTTGCGATGTCAACGAGCACGCGTCCTCCAGACTCGCGATTCTCCGATCCTCGATGGCTCATGGTCGTTGACTTGTCAACGGTCTACTCCCGTCGCAAAGCCTTCCACCTGTCTTCCACGACTGACAGCTGTCCCCATCGATCGGGAAATCGCGAATCACGATTCTGAAATGCATAAAACTTTCGCTCCTGGGATCTCCGATATCCCGATTCCCGATGAAACCCTCCTGTGGAGCCTTCGCCGCTTCTCATGTCCATGATCAGGCTCGCTTTCTTGACTTGGGCCCCAAGCAGATTTCTTCTGTGTGCTGTGCTTGGGCACTTATCGTGCAATCCTACAGACCTACGTACCTTTGTTCCCCGATACCACTATTGTTGCTAACATTAGGCTCCATGGGGGATAGAGTCATCCCTGTGATGCTCTAAGGACTCATTTTCTAGTTCCAGTGCCTTGCTGTTGGGCTATGGAGTCATTATTAGGTCGCAAAAATAAAAACGAAAACAAACTAATAAACAAAAGACAATATTTACAAACAAAGGAGCCACTGGAGGCTCAGACAAAACATGTCTTCAGGAAATGCCCATTCACTGGGCTGCTAAAAGCTTCTTCACCTTCCAAATCTCGCAACCTGTATGTGTTATTGGAGAAAATCTCGGAGATTCTGAAAGGCCCAATCCACAGGGCTTCAAATTTGCTGTGTTTTCCCTTCTCTTGTTTAGGATCATCCCATTTCAGCACCAGGTCTCCTATCTGGAACCATTCCTTCTTGGCCTTCTTATCGAAGACCTGCTTGATCTTTTGCTGATGGTCCTGAATTCTATCCATTGTCTACTCTTTAGCCTGCTGGACCTCTATTAGCTGATGAATCCTTCTGATCATGTCATTTGGCTCTTCTTGATGATTCTGGAAGAATTTCGCTACGGGAAAGGCCAGCTGAGAAAGGAAGACAACTTCGGCTCCGTAGACTAACTGGAAAGGGGAGAGCCCTATAGATCTCTTTGTAGTCACCCGATCAGCCCATAGGGTGAATTTCAGCTTTGAATTCCAAGCCCTTTTGTTGTCTTTCAACAGCCTTTTGATGATCCTTATCAGGCTTTTGTTGGAGGATTCTGCTAGACCGTTGCCCTGTGGATAATATGGGGTGGAGTGAATCAATTTGATCCCGAACTGTTCACAGAACTTGGCTAGTGGTTCAGACCCAAAAGCGACTACATTATCAGTGACAATCTTATTTGGGCAGCCAAACCTTGTGATGAGTTCCTCCAAGAATCCAATGATTACCTTGTGGGAAGCACTCCTGGTGGGGATAGCTTCAATCCATTTGGTAAAGAAATCTATAGCAGTCAGGATCCACCTGTGCTGCCCACTGGAGGCAGGGTGAATTTCTCCAATGAAATCTAGGCCCCACTGCTGGAAAGGCCCTGAAACCACCACTGGATTCAACAGCAGAGACCTGAGCTGCTGCTTTCCTGCAAATTTTTGACACTTGATGCAGGCTCTGACTCTTTTGTAGACATCGGTGAATACAGTAGGCCAATAGTACCCAGCCCTGAGGATTTTGTGGGCTGTGGATTTCCAGAAATGGTGCCCTCCACACAGGCCGCTGTGAAATTCAACCACGATCATCTCGGCCTCTGGTGGACTCATGCATTTTAAAAGCACCCCCAGTGGGTATTTCCACTATAACACTTGATCGATCAGGTAGTATCTGATTGCTTTGAGCTTTAGAGCTCTTGCTTTGCTTCTTTGCAGGCCGTCTAGAGGCCGTAGCTCCTGTAGAAAATATATGACATCCTTATACCAAGGACATCGAGCCAATGGGGGCTCCCTTTGATGGTCTATATCAGGCAGTCGATCCTGCTGAATACCTGAGCATTCGTTGATGAAACTTATCCCCAACGCTTGGTAGTTTGCTTCAGCCAACAACTTGGCTAAACCTTGCCCTTTGATCAATTTGGTGGGCTTTATTTCCAGGTCGAATTCCAGGATTTTGGCTATCCATTTACTCCTTCTCCTGTCTATGTCAGGCTGAATAAGAATGTCTTTAACAGCAGCTGAGGGGACATAGGCGATGATCTTTGACTGTAGGATGTAATTTCTAAAAGCTTTGAGATCCTTTACTAGAGAATAAGCCTGTTTCACCATAGTGTCATACCTGACTTCGACATCCCTCAATGATCGGCTGAAATAAGCAATAGGCTGCTCTAGCCCACTGTCATTTGTCTGTAATAGAACACCAACCACTATGTCAGGTGAGGCAAAGGAGAAGATAATGAAATCCTTTGAGTAGTCGGGACTAATAAGCACAAGAGATTTTGTCAAGGCCTTCTTGATTTGTTCAAAGGAACTTCGTGATAGAGGGGTCCACCTTACTTCATTCTCTTTCTTTAACATGGCTGTTATAAGCTTTACCTCCTCAACAAAGTTAGGCACAAACCTCCTTAGAAAATTAATTTTACCGAGGAAAGATTGAACCTCCTTCCTGGACCTCAGGATTGATAAGGCTTGTATCGCCTCAAATCTGTTGGGGTCAATCCTGACTCCTTCTGTTGATACTATGTGGCCTAGTAACTTTTCCTCCTTCATGGTGAATAGAGATTTCTTGGGGTTTAATGAAATGCCAAACTTTCTTCATTTCAAGAAAACTTTCCTGAGATGGCGACGATGTTCTTTATCAGATTTTGAAAATACTGTGATGTCATCCAGATAAATGACCACAAATTTATCCTTTTCCCCAACGAAAGCTATGTCCATGGCACGTTGGAAAGTTGCCCCTGCGTTCATAAGTCCAAATGACATCTTGTCATACATGAATGTGCCCCATGGAGTGGTGAATGCTGTATTTTCTCTATCTTCAGGTAGAACAGAGACCTGATTGTAGCCAGAGAAACCATCAATCATGGACATCCTGGAAGCTCCTGTCACCCTCTGCATTATATGTTCCATCTTCGGCAAGGGGTAGTTATCTTTTCGTGAGCTTCTGTTCAGGTTTCTTAAGTCTACACAGAGTCAGATCTCTCCATTCTTTTTCCTTACTGGCACCAAGTTGGCTACCCATTCTGAATATCTCAGTGGAACGATGATCTGAGCTTGAAGCAACTTCTTCACTTCCCTCTCCATGATAGGTAGCAGCATGGGATTGATCTGTCTCAGCTTCTGCCTGAACGGCTTTGCCCCCTCCTTTAATGGAATTTTATGCTCGATGACAGAGGTGTCATAGGTTTTGAGGTCTTCGTAGGTCCAGGAAAACACATCAGCGAATTCCCTCAAAAGTCCAATGTATTCGGACCTATGCTCATCTGTCAGACTTCTTGACAATTTGACATACTTGGGCTCACTCTCGGTTCCAATGTTGCACTGACTAGTACCAACGTTCTCTTCCGAGACTTCTCCTTTTACTGACACATCGTTTCTATCAAAAAGCCTTTCCAAAGGAACCAGTCCTCTGGGAATATGGTTTCTAGGTAGCTGTACAATGTCACGCCCTGCAATCTTATTCAGAAAATTACCCCCATCGAGCTCTTCCTCCGAGACAACGTCTTGGTCTATGTGCATTTCTGAAAATTCCTCGACAGTCTCCAATAACCTCCTGACCTCGAGATCATCCTCGAATACCTTCCAATGTTTGACATTTTCAGGTATTGAGGGCCTATATTTTACCTCTACACCATATCTGAATTTGGGTGGCAAAGATACTTTGAAGTTGCTAGCCGATGTAGCCAAGGAAGCTGCCATTGCATTCTCCTCTCTTGGGATGAATGAAATGTTAAATGCTGAGAAGAAACTGTCAATAAGGTCCCAAACCTCATTCCTGTAGCTCCTGAGTCGAGGATGCTTAGCCTGATAAGCGTTCTGGACCTGCTGAACCACCAACTCTGCATCACCAAACACTGCTACTTCCTGAATTCCCATTTCCCTTGTGGCTCTTAATCCCAGGACAAGAGCCTCATACTCTGCCACATTGTTGGTAGTTTCAAATTCTAATTTGTATGATAGAGATATGGTTTTCTGAGTAGGTGACACAAAAACCACCCCAGCTCCTGCACCTTCCCTGGAAGAGGCTCCATCAAAGAACAACTTCTAGACGGGGGTGATGGAGGGAGGAAGTTTGGGGGAATTGGTGGGCTGCTTTCTGAGTTTGAGAGGAGGCTCGGGGGCATTGGTGAGTTGTAGCACACTGGATCCTAAATCAGTATCTAAGGCAAAGATGGGATGGTTGGTAGGGTTGGCTTCATCACTGATTATATAGGCCAATTGAGCTTACCTGTATAGCCTTCTATGCTCTCCTCCAAACACTGGGATAGTAGCATATGTGAGGTCCATCTGCAAGGTTCCCCCCAGTCTTTTTATCCAATATCTTGATAATAGCATACCGAATTTGGGGGGAACATCGGCTACTACAATATCCATGACCACACTCTTCATGGGCAGTTGAAACAAGGTAACAACCAGGTCTTTAATAACTCCAAGACACTAAACTCTCCTGGAGTCAAAGGAATAGAGGTCATGATAGGATCAGGTGACTTCTAGTTCTAACTCTTCCATGACAGTTTTGGGCATGAGGTTGTGAGAAGCCCCTGAATCCATCAAGCAGTTGTGAAGCACCTTGTCATGTATGTTCAAGGAGGTGTAGAAGGGAGGGGATGAGTCATCTCTGTCTTCTACCATGGGACCTAGGACGACAACTGGATTTTCATCTTGGAGGTTTATGGAATCTATAGGAAGGCTTGAGGCTTCAGACTGTAAAAGCTCAGAAAAGCGCTTCTTGAA
Organism: Picea glauca; assembly: GCA_000966675.3. Classification (NCBI taxonomy): domain Eukaryota; kingdom Viridiplantae; phylum Streptophyta; class Pinopsida; order Pinales; family Pinaceae; genus Picea; species Picea glauca. The sequence goes on along the minus strand of JZKD02S0923448.1, from coordinate 115,270 downwards.
TTCTCCATGTTTAATTAGCTCAATGAGGGGCATAGGGATTCTGATATTTTGAATCTCATGCTCAAAATTGAAAGAAGCTGTAGGCTTTGGAATTTCTTTTATTTCAGGAAAATGATTATGGACAATGGGAGAGAGGGGTTGGGCCTTCTTACCTACGTGACCATCTGCTACTTTACTAGCAGGCTTCTCTGCTCTAGTGGACTGCTCAGGAACATCAGGCGCTGCTGTCTTTTTATCGGACCTCAGGTTATACCTGCCTCGGCCGCCGCTAGCCTTGTCTTCCCTGCTCAATTCATTTAGCTGACTGTCCATGAGAGATTCCTCGTATGCAGCTTGAGTGAGATGAGGAAAAGGAGGAGTATCTCCAAAGTAGTGGATTTCAGGCTCTAGCTCATCAATTTCTCTTTCTTCTCCCTCAGCCACAAAATTGTTTTGAAAAGGGGGCTGAATTTTCTGGTCATCTCTGTCTCTTTGCATCATCGGGGAAGCGATGTTGTTTGGCCTCTGAAAACCTCCTTTGTTTTCGACGTTCTGAGGGCCCTTGTATGCTTGCCTCCTCTCTACCTTCATTTTTTCCATCTCTGCAGACAGAGACTTCACCATCTTGGTCAGCTCATCTAGTTGAAGGTGGGGCACCGATGGGCCGGAAGTCGAGACTTCGGATTTTCCCTTTCTTCTGCCCTCGTCAGCTTCGTTCCTCAATCTATCGGCTACAAATACATTGGATTCCACTTCTATGGCCGCGTCTTTCATTTGAGCTAAGGATGCGGCTCTTCTTTCTCTCAATAAAAGACAAAAATTGGGGCCAAACGCACTAGCATAGGACATCTTGGCCGAGGCTTATGATGGCTTTATTTCATTAGGAATCTTATTGTACATTTTATTGAATCTTTTGGAGAAATCAGAGATAGACTCTCCTTCCATCTTCTTCAAAGACCCAAACTCAGTCATATAATACATGAAATCCTTCTTATCTCCCCACTGCCTCAGGAAATAATTATCAAGGGCTTCAATTCCAGCAATAGATCCGGGAGCTAATCCTCTAAACCATTTCCTTACCTCACCATCCAGGCTCTGGACAAAAACCCTCATCCAGACATCTTCATTTCCAATGTTCAGGTTGTCTGCATAACTGTAGAAAGCAGCCAGGTGTTCTTCCGTAGTTATGTCCCCTTCCCCAGTGAACTTGGGCATATATTTCAAGTAATCTCCAGCAGGGAAAGGATTCATGGGCTGAGGTAAGACCAAGGGAGCATACCTAGCAGCAACTATGGCGTCCATTCTCTTTAGGGGGGGATTAGCACCTGCCATGGGAATATTAGGTGGAGGAGAATTTGGAGGAGAAGGAGTTCGCGAAGGGGTTATTGAGAATGAGTCTTGAATGGGAGTGGGAAACAAGAGGTGTTTTAAGGAGAAGGTTATCGAGCTCAAGTCAGCAGGTACTCCTCCTTGCACAGGAGTGGTTAAGCTAGGCATAGGGAAATATTCTGCGGTCCTGGGTCTACGCCAGGGTACAGTTTCAGGGGAGAGGGGAGTGACGAAGCCTTGTCCCTCTGGTCCCAGACCAGGAGAGGAAAACTCAACAGGAACACTCCCAAAATTTAGGAAACGGGAAACTGCAGAGACAGGCCTGTCAAATAACTGAGGAGGAGAAAAAGGAGCTCCAGCAGAAGGAAATGGTGGATTACCTGGTTCGGTGATGGACACTTCTTCTTGAGAGGCCTTTCCCTTTCTGAGCACCACCTCTGGATCTGTTTCAGGCATAGCTAGAGGCAGCTATGGGTGAGATCGTGTATGCCTGCCTCTGAAAGCCACAATTAACAGAGCAGGTTCTCCCCAGTGGAGTCATCACAATGGAGTTGCCAGGTGCAAATTAGAAATCTGGAAAGGCTATGATAATCCGATGCACCTTCAGATTCAGAGGCTCAATGTTGTTCTGCCCAGGGAAAATCTTCAATTTCGTCCCCGACAACGGTGCCAAAAATGTTAGCGTCGGAAGTCACTCCTGGATTGCTTGCAGGAGCAGAGCTCGACACCCATCAGTTTAATGTCACGATTTGTTTATAAATGGGTGATCAAATGGAGGTAAGACTCAAGGAAATATCATTCTAACTTAGGGACTGGGTCTAGTATGTAAAGAGAAAAGGAGGTTTGGAATCCTAATTTCAACCAGTGGGTTGATTATAAGATGAACAGGTGGAAGACTTAGTAGGAAAAGTGAACAAACAACTTGGGAAACATGCTTTCGATAGTTTGCAGAAGAAAGAATCTGAAAGCAAGATCCGCTTGGTTCAGGGTCTCAAGGAACTGAAAGGGGACTTGACTGGATCCTCCAATTCAAAGTCACTCAGCGCTGGGGAAATCACAAGAACTGATTAGAGACAGTGCAACTATTATAGTGATCCATTACAACATCATCCTATAATAGCTACAGCTCGACTGGATCCTCCAATTCCGAGCTGCTCTAACACAGTGTAAACAAAGACATGAAAGACACTGGCATTCATAAGGCAAGAAGTCTCAAAAATTCATACATAACTAGAGCAAAAATGCTTCATTAAAACTTTACAACCGGGAGCTCAGCTCAACCATCGATCCTTTACAAAATGGAAAAAATGCCTACATATACTTGGAACTGACTCAGATGCCGAAGGTGTGATCATATCATGAATTCAATGCTTGACATTGAGGAACTTCTCTGTTGGGCTACGCATGCAGACGTTGGGCAGAATGCCCATGCAGTCGTCTATCAGACGCGATCTTTGTCAGGAAGAACTGATAGCCTGTCTCTGTATACGCTCCTTTCTAACCTTCTATTTAAGGAAGGAGATGATGTATCACCCACCTTCTTCATTTGCATTAACTGATTCATTGGGACCTGAGAGGCTCTGGTCAAATATCCGTTTGGGAGATGTGATAGCCTACCTTTGGCTATCGGCTTGCGTTGCTGGATTTATGCAAGGGGAACTCGGCTGGTCAATGTGGACAACGCCCCTCCACCAGGCCTTCTTCTTGATGACCAGGCCAAATCCGTGGCTTTTCCCGACTTTGTATCGAGTTTCAGAGTTCTTTTTATTGGAAACATGTATTGGGAGGGGGGTTCAACGAAAGGATTTTGGGAGGTATTTTTCAATACTTAATGAAATTAGGGGTATTCTTTAATATCACATGAACACACATGCTATGTCATCAGTTCACTAAGTGGAGACCTCATGCTTGAAGGCCACTTATACCCTCTAGGGTACCTTCAAAATCTACTGGGAAAGTGGTTCTAGCTGTGAAAATTCCTAGGTTAGAGCATCTAACAATACATCACCATTTTCTCTAAGATTTTCTTTCAACTCAAATTCAAATAATCATAACAACACCTCATTTTTAAATTTAATTTTTTCTTATTAGATGAGTTTTACAACGAGGTTGAGCTATTTGGCAGTACTACTCTAGATATGGCTTTCATTCTTTCCCTAGAAGTGGAACACAAAGTACATTATTGCAACCATTGCCAAATCTCTTCCCATTCATATGAAAACTATCAAGGACTTCGACAAAAATCCCTTACTACTACCCAAAACTCCCAACCTATCAACTCTCCTCAACATGTATTATCTTCCAACCCATGGGTTTTTTTTGTCTCATCCCATCCCTTTACATCCTCCTTTCACTACCCCCTCCATCTATGTTCCACCTCATTAGCATCCCTCACAACATCCCACCCCCCACGCTAAGTAGAAACCCATACCTCAATCTATCACCTTCTCTCCTCCAATTGTTGCCTCCCCCATTCCCAAGATCCAATCACCTCGTGCCTCCACTCCACCTCATCACCCTATTTCCAAGGAAATATGCATTCCCCCTCATAGGCACATCTATCAAGGCACTCAAACTACTCAAATCCCCCCCCCAATGTAGCATAATGCAATTTGCATAGTCAAAATGCACATGGAAAATTATCATATAATAGTTTCTCCTAATCATATAGCAACCACTTCTAGTTAGAAATGTCCACTTCATCTAGCTACAATAGCCTTTAGAAAATACATTCAATTTCCAATGTATTCCTTCTATAACAAATCAATAATAGTGGTCCAACACCATCTATCAACACAAGAAGCATCCTTCCAACAATTTCCTCTATAGGTCAAGACGTACACTTAATAGAATGCATCACACACTAGCCATCCCTAACACAATTCCTAAGATGGGAGGCATTTGAGGACTCCAGTATTTATTTTATGGAAATTTTTTTAGCAACATCAACTAGTTCAATATCAACTTTCCCACAACATTTTAACGCTCCTCTTCTAGTTGCACATATGTACATCATCTTTGTCAGTGAACATTTGGAATCAAATTCCCCTTCAACCATGGCCTCCAACACTTTTTTTTTCTATAGTGGTTTCATTCTTAAACTAGAAGGAAAATGATGATGATTTCTAACTAAACCATGAGGAATTTTCCACAAGAACACTATGATACATTTTCAACCATGAAATATTGTAAGGGTTTGATTTTGGAATACAAGCAAGTTGTGATTTTTGTACCATTTCTATATTTACCAAATTTTTGTTAGAACCTCCATTTATGATCACCTTACACACTTTGTATTTACCCTTGCATATTGGAAGACACTCCTCCTCCAATGAGATTTTGGGGTCTCGTTCTTTCCCAATATTATTGTTTTTTGCTGCATTAAGTTTTCTTTGATTTTTGCTTCAATTTCTTGTGTTTGAAGCTCTTCTTGGGCTACCATTGCCCTAATTCCAACTTTATGGTTGGAGGGTAGTCTTGGGATTCATGAGCTTCATTACACATGAATCATATTAATGGCTTCTTGTATCCAAATTTGTCTTCTTCCTCTACCTTTGAAGCATCCTCTTCCTCCTTAGGCTCGTCACTCTTGACAAATATCAAGGAACTTCCCTTCTCTCTAAAGATAATGTTTTTTCCCCTTCTGCACATTATTTTCCCCTTACATAGAAAGTTAATTTTTTCTCACACTTAAACATACTGGTATGCTCAATATGATGAATATAAATTTACCAAGGCTAGCTCATACTGTAGTTGAAACCTTAGCCCATTAAGATATATATGTTTAAAATGGTGTACAATTCACTTTTGGCCACGACTGACCTTATATTGTAGTCACTATTATATTTCTAGGTTTGGCTAAGGAATACCTTGTACATGTTGGCTTATAACCCCTATTGGGAAAACACCCTACCTCTTGAGTTGTGTTGTGTATATACCCAACTCTCATTTATAATTGGTAATCCTGTTATTCTTTTTCTTTTTTAATAAAGTGATCTGCCTAAGTGCATCTATCAATGCTATGCTCTCTTGTGATTGGGTTTGTTTCTCTCTCTAATGCACTTGTTTTTGGGGTTCACTCTCTCTTTAGGGTCCTGCTCCTCTTTTCTGATTTCTCTTCAAGTGTTGAAATCCTCTTGGCTTATTTATCTTCAAGTGTTGTGTTTCCCTAGAGATGGTTTGTTCTTCTCTTTATTGCAGAATTCGAGTTTATCTTGGTTCTGTTTGATTATCTCACTATTTTTGTGAATCTCAACATGGTATCTGAGCGGGTGTCAATCTCACTTACTCTATTAAGTAGTCGATCCAATTTTTTTTTGTCTAGTGGGATCACTTAAGGCTTCTTTGTGATTGTGGAACTAGGGATTTTTGGACCATCTTTTTTCTAGGGTTTTTATTACATTTAAAACCCCCTTATGTATATCATTCTCGCTCTTCATATGTCCTTTCCCAACCTTTTCAAACACCAATTTATCCATGGAAAACTGTGTTGGAAGCTCATTGCTACTAATCAATTTTGTGGTTTTTTGGGCATGAATTCATGGTATGGGTTATTTCCTTTGATTCAACTATGAGTAGCTTGGTTTATGGACATGATAGGTTGCGTTTCACTTAAAAAATCATGGTAGAACTATGCTCTCGATAAAATTGGTTGCATTCCATGATGAGGTTATTATGTTTGCATGCATGGGCTACATTGTCAAAGATTTAGGTTACCCATAATTTGAAGCCATGAATAACAGTTTGTATGGCTTGGTGAATGGAGGAAATGTGTAATTTAGAGTTCAAACCTATGCATGTTTTTTTTACGGTTGGATATTGTTCTTGAATGAGAAATAGACTTGAAGGAGGTAGTGATTGCCTACTAGTTATTGAGACCCTTACATAGATTTTTACTCTTTGATTTGCATATGAATGTATGCCTATAATTTATTGTGAATATTGTGGGTGCTCAAGATTTGGTATTTAATGCGAAATGAACATTTCATGCCTAGGTAGTATAAATTACTTGTCCATCCTATTACACTTTCAAATTCTTTGTTGGTGTATATTTATTGATTCCATAAATGGTTTGAAGAGTTGCATGCATACCCAACATTGTTATGTGCATACCCAACATTGTTATGTGAATCAATTCTCTGAATTAGTGGGGAATGTGCAAGGTTTTAGTAGAGAATAAATTATTCTCAAAACCAAGAGGAGATCCGCCGGATATGAGGTATTCTAGAGCATCGTGTATCTTTAATTATTATTAAATCATATAATGTTTAATTCTTTTTGTCAAATACAAGCTCATTGATGTTTAGTTAATATTCATTCATTTAACCTATTATTGTATTTGACAAATGCAGGTCTGAAGGGCGGTCACCTCCACAATCCACAACGCATTTCTAACAAGGATTTTGCTGCCCATGTTTTTCTAGTCTTGCCTTGGTTATTTTTGACGTGTCTGGGAGCCTACTAAAAACAACCAAGGCAAGACTAGAAAACATGGGCAACACATGAATCTTCATGAATATTGGACAAATTAATGACGAATATTGGCCATGGAACAACTTAATGGCGAAGATTGGACATGGAACAACATGAGCACGCTTTGCTGGGAAATTGATCCAGGTGGATATCGGAGGCCACCCACCTTTTCCAAATGGCTCAAAACAGTTTTCTGGCCATTTTGGCAATTTACTATTTTTAGCAGGTTTTCACTTCCGGGGCCATTT
>JZKD02S0923448.1:51934-105650 GCA_000966675.3 Picea glauca | reverse complement strand
TTTATGGTTGCATATCTGATATATTTATGTTATATTATTGGATATCTGCAATATCTCTGTGCATTTCTTTATTATATCTCCGCTCTCATTTCGTGCCGAAAATAATCCGGATCAGAAATTGGCTCTATTTCAGGTTCTATGATGTAGGATCAGTTATAGTGTGTTTGTTGCAACTGTCATTTCTATAATTTTATAGTTTTTTATTGGGTTTTCTATCCATATTCATATTTATTGACCGAATGCTTATTATTTCTACAACTAGGTGATCATATCCTATGTAGAGGCAGTTGCTTTATCAGTTATTGTATAGCATAAACTATATTAGTTTGTTGGAATAGGTTATGGATTGATGCAATACGTGTCTTGTGTTTTGATGGTGGGTTGTTTTTTAGTTGATTGAAATTACACCATTTGATACCATTTCTTTTAATTTGAAATAAATCTACTTCTGTGTAAACTAGATGGAAAGGAATATTGTCTGCTATTATACATTAATTCATATCATTTGATTGGTGGATTCATTCTGTGTTTTTGCATATTTCCTTGTATATAAACACTTTTTTTTGTGAACATGGTGTGCTTGTGTCATTTTACATTGAAATTGAGTTTATAGTTATGTGGCTTAGCTCTCATTATCCATTTGAAATCTAATCCTAGCTTTCTTGTTGACTTGGTTTTCTTGTCAATAAATGATTGTTAATTTTGTGGTACCCTCTTTCAACTACACTTTTATTCATGTCTAGTAAAAGAACACAATGTAGTTTGTTTTGAATGATGACATTTATTCTTTCTTCTACAATGCCTTTGGATTCTATATGGAATCAACCATCGAAAAAAGGAAATAAACACTAAGTGTTCACATGTTCTCACATAAGTCATCCCATTGTACAAGTATTCTTAGTGCATTTACAACTTTGTGAAGGTAAAATTTTCTTCATCTGTTTATTGTTGTGCCTCATAATAGGAATTGCACAGACTCAACCACTCATTGATTCAGAGAGAACATCCATTTGACCATCATAGTGAAACATTTTCACCTTGGTCTATGCTTTGAGAGAGGGTCCAAAATCCAATAAGGAAAAGTACTACTAGAATTTTGATTGGAATGGCTCAATAGAATTGTATGAGAGATACTACTTTGAAATGTTGTGATGATGGTTTTCCAACTTTGTACCATCTATGTGATATGAGTAATTTTTTCATCTAAGTTTCCTGTTTCCCCATTGATATTAACAATTCCTTCTTTGAGCTTTTCAATTCCTCTTTTAAAATTGTTTTCCATCTCCTTTTTTTTGGAGAAAATCTTTACCATAAACAATGTAAACAATTAATCTAATTATGTGTAAAATGCTATGCCAATTTTATTTGGATGGAGAGTGCACTACTGAGAATTAGAAAAATCATGTGATCTAAGTGTAGTTATAGATGGTTTCATGTAGAGCTCATCATAACCAATTATGACACCTCCTAAGTCTGGAATGTGCATCATGTACATGCAAATTTCAATGACATACATGTGCGCACCTCAACAACCTCATGCACACAATCGTCAATGTTCCCTACATGTTCCCTTAACCAAGAATGTTGAAAGTGAAAGGAATTCGAACACACCTAGAACTATTATGGAAGACTAATTGTTTGTGTAATCAAGTGTCAACACTCCAATATAAATATTTGTATATAAATATTGTTTATCTCTTATATCTTTTTAGTCATCCAACACACATAATTTCACCTCACACTTCTTATCATAACTTTGAAGCATAGGATTTCTCAACCTCACATTCCTTGTTGGTTGTACTACCATATGTTATTTCCTTATTTGATGATAATGGAAAAGGATTATGCTATATCTCTGTTTCCAATATGAATGTGTATGCCATATGTCATATTACTTGGTTTTTTGCATATTCATGGTTGTTTAATAACTTTGTAACTCTCCTAGGTTTGTGGTTGTCCTCTACACCACACATCTTGGGTACATTAGGTGTGGATGACCGATAATGCCATTAATCTTGTTATTTTTGTTTTAATATATATAGGTGCATCATTCCTCTATTCATTACCTTGGTCGATGCATCTTCCTTGGTATATTTAACATTCTTATATTTTGTGTATTATCCCATTACTCTTCTGTGCTTCCTAATTAAAATCCTCCCAATTATCTTTTGTAGGTATAGGTTCTACACCTTTATTCTCCGCTACCATATTCTCTAGCTAATTTCATTATTATTTTTTAATATACATAGGTTCGTTAGATATCTGACGAACCATCTGATAGACATATCTGTCGGAGGTATGTCACCTCCGCCAGATATAGTGCTTTTATTTCAAATATTCGATGAATATATTTTTCAGATATCCGACGAGCCATTCGACAGAAATATCCATCGGAGGTATGACACCTCCTTCGGATATATTGTTTGGCTGTCAGATATTCAATGTAAATATTCATCGGATATCCAAAGAACTGTTCGACAAATATATCCATCATAGGTATGGCACCTTCGTTGGATATACTATTTTTTTGTCGGATATTCGATGTACATGTTCCTTTTATATCTGACGCACATTCTGACAAACCTATGCCAGATATCTTGTTTCTCTGTCGGATATTCAACGTTTGGTTACTTCATAATTCTTGATCCAGGTGGATATTGGTGGCCACCCACCTATTCCACTGACTCAAATAACAATTTCCATTTCGGTAGTTTTTTCCTAGATTTCAAGTCCTAAACTTTCAAGGCTGTTTTGAGGCCCTAAACAACATTTTTTTGGCTTGCCACAGTGACACTGTAGGATTTATCTAGAGTGTGATGGAAACATGTGTGGTCCTTGAATATTTCTTTCCAAAGAGATATCATGCGCCTAAAATAGAGATCATATGCAAAAGTTACGACCCCAGGAAGTTGATTACCAGCTTACCCCATCGGGGCCCACATGACTTTTGGTGCTTCATCTCCTAGGGTTCTATTTTTAGATGTTTAGGGTTTTCTCATTTACGATTTATGTTAAAAATTCCTTTGGAGCCTCATTGTAACCAACTTCTCGTGAATGAGTATAGCTGACGCATGTCTTCTTAGAGATAAGTTACCACCATTCTAGCTAGCTTGTGTGCTTTTTCATTTTACAGTCTTTTGTATTTCAGACAAATTAATATAATATGAGCTTTATTCTATTACTGTGTTCCTTTCCATATCTCTGTGTAATTATTTGTTATATCTATGCCTTCATATCAGTCCTAAAATAATATGGATCACTTCTGACACATAGGTTCGTTGGATATACGACGACAATATGTTCGTTAGATATTCAACCAATATACAATGACAAAACTAGCAACCACATTTTGTCAAAGGGCTGACAGAATTGCGTCGACAAATCGACATACCACCATCAGATTTAATTTCACAAGAAGTAGTGAGTTGGGGGCGACGACATATTTTTTGGATACCATATGTTTAGAATGCAATTTTAATTAATGCTCAATATATATTGGTCAACTTCTACTTGTAATTCAAAGGATTGAACCCTAGCTACTTGGTTTCATTGTCATTGTTTGAGTGATAATATTTGGTGTGTGGTTTCCCTAACATTGTATGGGCCATCACTTGAACAATATATGTAATGTAAAACCTATATTCTCTAATTCATACATAGTGTGGGCATACAAGTACACACATCATTTTTAACTGATTGGCTACGGGAGATGTATGGGTATAGTGGGCATTTTATGTAGCATACCATTGATGTCCATAATTTCTTTGGTATACAATACATGAATTCTAGATGGATGATGGTTATGTTTTCTTGATTGTGCCTAATCCAACTATAAAAGAGTCTACATGTATATTGTAATGTACCCTATCTTGGTTGAGGTCCATTACTTGCAAAAAAAACACATAAAAAAAAAAGTATTTATGCTAACAACCTGTAGCATATCGACTACTAAATTAGAAACAAAGTTAACAATTTCTGATACCAATAATGAGATGCAGCTACAACATGCTAACATTAATATGACTGCAGTTAATTAAATTCATACAACAACATATGAAAGCATCCACATATACAAAGTTAATACAGATAGGAATAAACTATAAAATAACTTAGAAAACAACTAAATCACTTATCTTTTAAATTAGTTGTGAAACTAACTTCTCGGAACAAAAATTCCACCCAACCATAGAACTATTGTTCTATATATCAACAACAAGTCACCCCCAAGCTGGGGCTGGGAATCCAAAAATTAGTGTGTCTCTCACTGTCCACTCACAACTCATAAAATCACACAACTCATTGGGTGATCCAGATTTTATGAGCATAACGAAAATGGATACAGATTATTATTATTATTAACACAGAGACACACGAATAACATAGATACAATCACAAAGATACAATAAAACTGGTTTCTATTCAATAAGAAAATGTGTTGAAACTGTAAAATGCAGTGGAAAACAAGCTTGCTAGAATGGTGGCGGCTTATCTCTGAGAAGAGATGTGATGGCTGCACTCATTGGCAAGAAGATGGTTAAAATGAGGCTCTCCAATTCTTTTTACAATAAAAAATAATTACAAACCCCTAGACATCCAAAAACCTAACCCTAGGAGATGAAGCGCCAAAAGGCATGTGCCCCCCCCCATTGGTGTAGGCTAGTACATCAACTTCTCGAGGTCGTAACTTTTGCATACAATCTCCGTTTTTAGGCACACGATATCCCGTTGGAAAGGTCTATCCGAGGAGTACAAATGTTTTCGTAAGAATTTGACTCTACTTTTAGTTTGATTGTGGTGAGCCCTAAAAATGTTGTTTAGGGCCTCAAAACGACCCGATAATTCAGGGACCCGAAAACTAGGAAAGAACTGCCAAACTGGAAAATTGCCAAAAGGAGCCAATTGGAATAGGTGGGAGGCCACCGATATACACATGGATTAATCCTCCCCCCTTAGGAAGAAATGGTATCCATTGCTTTGGGTTCCCCCACCAGATGAGGAAATTTCTGCTGAATTTGGTGCTGACTGAGCCACTTGTCTTGGTGCAGGAGTTGCATTGCTTTGACAACTCGATAAAGTTGGATCCTTTGCTGGTGATTGCCCTTGACCTATGTGTCCACAATATGATATTTGGATTCATTTTTCATGCAGTTAGAGTTGAGCTCTGTTGGTGTCAATTGTTTTTCTATCTCTGAGGTGTCCAACAATGTTGGGAAGTATGGCCGAAGGAAATCCACGTTGAAAACAGGGTGCATGCCAAGGAAAGAGGGAATGTTGAGCTCAAAAGAATTTTCACCCACAACCTTGGTGATTGTGTAAGGTCTGTAATGGAGTGGATGAACCTTCCGATGGGGTCTTGTAAGGAGTTCTTTTTGCAAGTGTAACCACACTTTGTCTCCCAACTGAAACTTATGTGGGACCCGATGTTGATCATGGCGCTGCTTGTACTTGAAATTGGACTTCTGTAAAATATCTTGAACCTATTGGCGGATGTTCTGGATCCACTCAATGAACCGAGAGGCTTTGTCAGCTTCAGTTGGAGTAGGTGATGAATTGATCAGTGTGGCTGCAAGAGGTAGTGCAACATCCATGGGACCCAATGGTTGGAATCCCAACCCGACCTGAAAGGGGTTGTGGCTGGTTGAGCTATGTAGGGCTCTGCTGTAGCTATGATGAATGTAGGGAAGACTCTCATCCCATATGCGGGGGTGATGGGAATTGTACATGCGCAGGATATGCCCTATCATACGATTGACGACCTAAGTTTGGTCATCTGTCTGGGGGTGGAAGGAAGTGGACTTGGTGAGATTGGTGTCCAACAGTGATCATAGGATCGACCAGAATGTGCCGAGGAACTGACTATCCCGATTTGAGACAATGGTTTTTGGGATTCCAAAATGTACCCAGAATTTTTCAAAGAAGAGCTTGGCAGTGGCCTCTACTATGATGCTCTTCTTGCAGGCGGCTAGGATTGCCATCTTGGAAAAGAAATCAAAAACCATAAAGACATATTCATTTCCTTTCTTGGTGGATGGAAGGACTAAAATGTAGTCCATTGATATGGATTCGCATGGCCTTTCAAGAGTAGGAAAGGGGTGTACATGCCCTGTTTCTTAGTGGTCAGTTTGGAAATAATGCAGGAAGTGTAGGACCTGATATACTTGCTGACATCCTGTCAAAGTTTTGACCAGTAGAAATGTTTCTGCAACACTTCCATTGTCTTTTCAATGTCGAAGTGTCTTGCCACCCGACTGTAGTGGGCTTCCCAAACCAACTTCCTCTCTCGCTAGATGGAACACAGAGATGGCCTAGTCAACACAATATCCCATCCTGAAGACGGAAATTAGTGACAACTGAGTTTGCGCCCAACATTTGGTATGTGGTGGAGAAGATAGGTTCTATCTCATAGAGGTTGGGCCATCTAGAGGTATCGTGGTCACAAGAGTCTAGCACCATGGTGAGTGTCGCGATTGGAGGTCATCTGAGGAAATCAACGTCTTGGTTGGTACTACTTGTTTTATACTTGATGTTGAGGTGGAACTGCTGCAAGTACGTGGACCACTTCTAATGGCATTCATTCTTCAATTTTCCTTGTGTCTGCATAAAATGTAATGGTTTATGATCTGTGTGGATGATTGTCTCCTTCCCGATAATGTAATGTCTCCACTGGAGACACACTTGCATAATGGAGTACATTTCTTTGTCATAAGTAGGGTACTTACGAACAACATATGATAGTGTGAAACTATGATAGGCCACGGGGTGGCCACGTTGAGTGAGAATTGCGCCCACAACATAGTTCGAAGCATATGTCTCAATCTCAAAGAGATATTGCAGGTCTGGTAATGAAAGTACTGGGGATGAGCACAAGCATTGCTTTAAATCATCGAACTCTTGTTGTTGGGACATGCCCCACACAAATGTTTCCTTACCACCACCCCTGGTTACTTGGCTGAGGGCCCATGCAATATGGGACAATCCCAACACGAACCTGCGATAGAAATTGGTAAGGCCTAAGAAGCTCCGAAGCTTAGTGAGTGTGGTTGGGGCTGGCCAACCATGGATGACCTCGATCTTGGCTAGATCCACATGCACACCATGTTGATCCATGAAGTAGCCTAGGTACTGGACCCTGTCCATGCCAAAGGAACATTTTTCCAAGTTGGCATTTAGCTTGTGCTGCCGCAAGGTGTGCAAAACCCGCTGAATATGCTGCAAGTGTTTCGTCCAAGTCTTGCTGTAGATGAGGATGTCATCCAGACACACCACTACAAAGGTATTGGTGAAAGGTCGCATGATATCCTCCATCATCCTCATGAAAGTTACTGGAGCATTTGTCAAACCAAAGGGAATGACCATCCATTCAAAAAGACATTCTTTTGACTTGAAGGCAGTCTTCCATACATATTTCTGTTCTATGGGGACCTGGTGGTAGCTAGAATTTAGATCAATCTTACTGACATATTTGTCCCCTTTGAGCTGATCAAGGAGATCGTTGATTTTGGGAATTAGGTACCAATTCCATATTGCGATTTTATTTAGGGCCCAATAATCAATGCATAATCGCCAGGTCTCGTCTTTCTTCTGCACCAACACGATTGGGCTCCCACAAGGCGATAAGATGGGATGGATGTGCCCCTTGTGGAGTAATTCTTGGATTTATCTTTTAATCTCCTCAATCTCTAACAGAGATCAGTGGTATACTGGCCCATTGGGCAATGGTGCATCAGGGGTTAGATCAATGGGATGCTTGACCTGATGGTGCAGAGGTACCCCAGTAGGTGAAGAGAAGATGTATTTGTATTCTGCCACGACCTTGTCCACTTTCTTTTGCTGTGTGGAAAGGTTGGCCAAGGAGGCCCTGGATGTGGCCACAATATTTTTCTCACTCCGAGAGAGAATCAAGAAGAAGAAAAATATCCCGGTCTGAGAGATGACCTTCCTGCATTGCTTGGTAGATATCAAGGAAATATCACTAGGTGGGACTGCCTCGGGTATCCTATATAATTTCATGTTCAAAGTAATAATAACAATGTGAGGCCTAGACTCATATAAAAAATTATGTTTCCATAAATAAGGTTATCCCCAAAAAAAATTACAAACTTTGAAGGAGAAACATCACACAATACCTCATCTTTGAAGGGGTTGATGCCGTACAACAGTAGACACTGTTGGTTGACGTGGGATCGTTTCCTTGGCGGAGCTATCCAATGGTGTAGGGATGTGGGTCTGTCATGGTTGGTAGGGATAGCCGCTTGATGAAATATTCTAATATGAGGTTCTTCTAGCTACCACTATCAATGATAAAGTGCAATGGGGTGCCTTTTACCCACATATGTGAATGAAAGAGGCGCTCGCCTTCTTCTGGCTCCTCTGGTTCACTAGGCTGGACCTTGGTGGTAGCAACAATGGCACTAGGTTCCACTTCAATGATCCATCTCCCCCTTTCTAGTTCTGACTTAGATTCATAACCCACATTTGATTCATAGGCTTTCACCTCAGCCACCAACAATTTCTTGGAGCGAAAATCAACAATGTTATTCTAGGGGCTCTTATAGAAGTTGCACCACTTCTCGATATCTTTCTTTGTCTTTTCGATGTCCTTCTTTGCTTATGGCCTAGAATGGTTGTTCAAAGGATGTGCGTATTTGATTTTTCCTTTGTTCTGTGGGTTGGGGCTTCTCTTCACTTGATTTTGATGTGAGGGGTTCCCAGACCCAAATTGCCGTGTCTTTTGTTTAAGATTTTGCTTGATTTTGACGACATATCGATAAGCCGCGCCCAAGGACAAGATGTCTGAAAAATCCATTTCGGCATGGATATTTCTATAAAGACCACCAAAATACTTGAGCACCAGATGTCGCTCAAAATATTTGATACCCAACTTGGTGCGCAAGGTATGAAAGATATTTGTGAACTTTGGCACTACTTTGTCTCTTTCTTGTCATAGTGTGGTCCATTTTGTATATAGGTCGTCATAAGTTATGATAGGTTAGTATTGTTCCTTGATAGCATCCCTGAAGGACTCCTAGGTGATCGCGAATGTAAATAATAAGGGTTCCTCTATTTCCTTTTGCTCACAAAAAGTCTCCCACCAATCTTTGACATGGGGGACGACTTTAAGGAGCGCAAACGTAATATTTTCTCTGTTTGAAAAGTTATGGACAAAAAAATACCCTTCTAATAGATTTAACCATTTTTATACAACATCTGCATTTGTCTGACCTTCAAATATGGGAACATCAATTTTGATTTGTACCTTGAAGGGGCGACGCCTCCGTTCGAGGAAGATGAGTCGCTTGTTCGTAGCCGACGAAGGATTTGTGCAAAACTATCCATCATTTCATTCCTCTGTTGCGTGAGGGATTCCTTGAGCAACATTTTGAAAGGATATTCTATCTCGTCGTCTTTATTTTATCCCACCATGAGAGGTCGATTGGGCATGTGAGAGATTTTTTCCTTAATAGAAACAAGCTTGAGACCCAATTCTTTGTACCCTAACCTCGTTGAGGACATGCATTAAGAACGAAAAGGAGTAGACCGCTCTGATACCACTGATCTGGATTTTATGAGAAAAACAAAAATGAATACATATTATTATTATTCTTAACATAGAGACACAATAATAACATAGATAAAATAAAACAAGTTTCTATTCAATAAAAAGATGTGCTGAAACTGTAAAATGCAGGGGAAAACATACTTACTAGAATGGCAATGACTTATCTCTGAGAAGAGATGTGATGACTGCGCTCATTCACAAGAATATGGTTATAATGAGGCTCTCCAAGAATTTTCACATTAAAAAGGAATTCCAAAACCCTAGACATCCAAAAACCTAACCCTAGGAGATGAAGTGCCAAAATTCATGTGGGCCCCGTTGGGGTAGGCTAGTGCATCAACTTCCCGGGGTCATAACTTTTGCATACGATCTCTGTTTTAGGCACACGATATCCCGTTGGAAAGGTCTATCCGAGGAATACACATTTTTCCATCAAAATCTTCCTCTATTTAAATATTTACTATGGAAAGCCATAAAAACATTGTTTAGGTCCTCGAAACAGCCTTGGAAGTCAGGGACCTGAAAACTAGGAAAAAACTACCAAACTGGAAAATTGAAAAAATGAGCTAGTTGGAATAGGTGGGAGGACACTGAAATCTATATGGATCAATCCTCCCTCCTTAGGAAGAAATGGTATCCATTGTGTTGATTTCTCCCATCAGATGATGAAATTTTTGCTGAATTTGGCCCCGGGTGAGCCACTTGCCTTGGTGCAGGAGCTTTCCTGCTTTGACAACTCGATAAAGATGGATCCTTCGCTGGCGAGTGCCGTTGATCTGTGTGTCCACAATATGATCACTAGATTCTTGTTGCATGCAGTTAGGGTTGAGATCTGTTGGTTTCAACTATTCTGCTATCTCTGAGGTATCCAACAATGGTGGGAAGTATGGCTGAAGGAGATCCACATTGAACACTAGGTGCATGCAAAGGAAAGGGGGAATGTTGAGCTCAAAAGAATTATCACTGACAACCTTGGTTATGGAGTAAGGTCCGTAATGGAGTGGGTCAAGCTTCTGATGGGGCCTTATGAGGTGTTCTTTCTATAAGTGTAACCACACTTTTTCCCCCACCTGAAACTTATGTGGCACTCAATGTTGATCATAGCGTTGCTTGTACTTGGAATTGGACTTCTGTAAAATATCCTGAACATTTTGGCGGATGTGCTAGATCTGCTCAATGAACCAGGAAGCTTTGTCAGCTTCAGTTGGATCAGGTGATGAATCGACTGGGGTGGCTGCAAGAGATAGTGAAACATCCATGGGACCCAATGGTTGGAATCCCAACTCGACCTGAAAGGGGTTGTGGCTGGTTGAGCTATGTGGGGATCTTTTGTAGCTATGATGAACATAGGGAAGACTCTCATCCCTCATGTGGGGGTGCTTGGAATTATACATGTGCATGATATGCACTATCATCTGATTGACAACCTCAGTTTGGCCTTCTGTTTGGGGGTGGAAGGCAGTGGAATTAGTGAGCTTGGTGTCCAACAGTGACCATAGGCTCGACCAAAATGTGCTGATGAACCGATTGTCCTGATATGAGACAATGGTTTTTTGGATTCCAAAATGTACCAAGACTCATTCAAAGATGATCTTGATAGTGACCTCTGCTGTGATGTTCTTCTTGCAGGTGACCAGGATCACCAACATGGAAAAGCGATCAACAACCACAAAGGCACAGTCATTACTCCTCTTGGTGGAAGGAAGGCCCGACATGTAGTCCATTGAGATGGATTCCCATGGCTTGTTAGAAGTAGGAAGAGGGTGTACATTCCCTGTTTCTTAGTGGTCAGTTTGGAAATAACTCAGGAAGTGCGTGACCTAATATACTTACTGACATCCTGTCGAAGTTTCGACTAGTAGAAATGTTTCTGCAGCACTGCCACTGTCTTTTCGATGCCGAAGTTTCCTGTCACCCAACTGTAGTGGGATTCCCAAATTAGCTTCTCTCGCTTGCTTGATGGAAGGAAGAGATGGCCCAGTCGGCACAATAGTCCATACTGAAGATGGAAATTAGTGACAACTGAGTTTGCGCCCAACATTTGGCATGTGGTGGTGAAGTCAGGGTCTGTTTCATAGAGGTTGGGCCATCTAGAGGTCTCGTGGTCACAAAAGTATACCACCATAGTGAGTTCCACGACTGGAGGTTGAATGAGGCAATCACCGACTCAGTTCGTATTGCCTATTTTATACTTGATGTTGAGGTGGAATTGCTGCAAGTATGTGGACCACTTCTAATGGATGTCATTTTTCAATTTTCCTTGTGTTTGTATGAATTGCAGTGGTTTATGATCCGTGTGGATGAATCTCTCCTTCTCGAGAATGTAATGTATCCACTGGCGGCATGAATGCCCAATGGAGTACATTTCTTTGTCATAAGTAGGGTACTTATGAACAACATCTGATAGTGTCTCACTATGATAGTCCACGAGGTGTTCGTGCTAAGTGAGAACTGCACCCATAACATAGTCTGAAGCATCTGTCTCGATCTCAAAGGGTTGTTGCAGGTCTCGTAATGAAAGAACTGGGGATGAGCATAAGCACTAATTTAAATCAACGAACGCTTGCTGTTGGGACAGATCCCACAAAAATGTTTCCTTACCACCCCTGGTTACTTGGCCGAGGGCCCATGAAAGATGGGAGAATCCCAACACGAACTTGCGATAGAAATTGGCAAGTCCTAAGAAGCTCTGAAGCTCAAGGAGTGTGGTTGGGGCTAGCTAGTCATGAATGAATAGGATCTTGGCTGGATCCACATGCACACCATGCTAATCGATGATGTAGCCTAGGTACTGGACCCTGCCCATGCCGAAGGATCCTTTTTCTAAGTTGGCATATAGCTTGTGTTGCCATAGGGTGTGCAGAACCTGCTGAATATGCTGCAAGTGTTCTGCCCAAGTATTCTTGTAGATGAGGATGTCATCCAGATACATCACTAAAAATGTATTGGTAAAAGGTTGTAGAATATCATCCATCATCCTCATGAAAGTTGGTGGAACATTTGCCAAACCAAAGGGCATGACCAACCATTCAAAAAGGCCTTATTTTGACTTGAAGGCAGTCTTCCATACATCTGTTTGTTCTATGGGGACCTAGTGTTAGCCAGACTTCAGATCAATCTTACTGAAGTGTTTCCCCCCCTTGAGCTGATCAAGGAGATCATCGATTCTAGGAATCGAGTACCGGTTCCTGATTGTGATTTTATTTAGGGCTTGGTAATCCTTACAGAGTCACTAGGTCCCATCTTTCTTCTACACCAGCATGATTGGGCTCCCACAAGCCGATGAGTTGTGACAGATGCGCCCCTTGTGGAGAATTTCTTGGATCCGTCGCTTGATCTCCTCATTCTCTAGCAGAGAGTGATGGTATACTGGCCCATTGGGAAATGATGCGTTGGGGGTCAGATCGATGGGATGCTTGAACTGACAGTGCAGAGGTACCCCGATAGGCGAGGAGAAGATATATTTGTATTCTACCATGACCTTGTCCACTTGCTTCTGCTATGTGGAGAGGTCGGTTGCAAAGGCCCTAGATGTGGCCGCAATATTTCGATCACTCTGGGAGTGAATCACGAAGAAGAAAAACTTCCCGGTCTGAGAGATGAACTTCTTGCATTGCTTGGAAGAGATCAAGGAAATAACACTAGGTGGGATTGCCTCGAGTATCCTATATAATTTTCTGTTCAAAGTAATAATAACACTGTGAGGCCTAGAATCATATACATAATGAAATTTCCATAAATAAGGTTGTCCCAAAAGAACATTAAAAACTTTGAGAGGAGAAACATCACACAATACCTCATCTTTGAAGGGATTGATGCCGTATGACAGATGACACTGTTGGCTAACATGAAGATCCATTCCTTGGCAGAGCTATCCAATGGTGTAGGGATATGGGTGCGGCGTGGTCGGCAGGGCTAGCTGCTTGATGACCTCTTCTGAGATGAGGTTCTTATGGCTACCTCTATCAATGACCTCTATAAATGATAAAGTGTAGTGGGGTGCCTTTTACCCACATTTGTTAATGAAAGAGGCACTCACCTTCTTCTGGCTCATCTGGTTCACCGGGATGGACCTTGGTGGTAGAAACAATGGAACTGAGTTCCACGTCAATGACCCGTCTCCCCCTTTCTGGTTTTGACTGAGAGTCAGAACCCACATCTGATTCAGAGGCTTTCACCTCAACCACTAGCGATTTCTTGGAGTGACAATCAGCAATGTTATGCTAGGGGCTCTTATGGAAGTTGCACCATTCCCCGATATCTTTCTTTGTCTTTCTGGTGTCCTTCTTTGCTTGCAGCCTAGACTGGTTGTCCTGAGGCTATCCATATTTTCTATGTCCTTTGTTCTACGGGTTGGGGATTCCCTTTACTTGCTTTTGATGTGAGGGGTTCCCAAGCCCAAATTTCTGTGTATTTTGTTTAATCTTTTTCTCTATTTTGTTGACATATCGATAGGCGCGCCCAAGGATGAGATGTTCAAAAAATCCATTTCGGTTTGGATGTATCTATGCAAACCACTGCGAACTTGAGCACCAAATGTCGCTCAAAATATTTTATACCCAACTTGGTGTGCAAGGTATGGAAGATATTTGTGAACTCTAGCATTGCTTGGTCTCTTTCCTACCACAGTGTGGTCCATTTTGTATGCAGGTCGTCATAACTTTCGATAGGGTAGTATTGTTCCTTGATAGCATCCTTGAAGGAATCCTAGGTGATCGCGACTGTGAATAATGAGAGTTCCTCTGTTTCCTTTTTGTCACATAAAGTTTCCCACCAATCTTTGACATGGGGGACGACTTTGAGGAGCACAAATGTAATCTTTTCTCTGTTCAAAAAGTTATGGAAAGAAAAACACCCTTCTAGCAGATTTAACCATTTGTCTACAACATTTGCATCTATATGACCTTCAAATATGGGAATATCAAAGTTGATTTGTACCTTTAATGGGGTGGAACCTCCATTTGAGGAAGATGCGTCACATTTTGGTATCCGCCGAAGGATTTGCACAAAACTATCTATCATTTCGTTCCTCTGTTGTGTGACGGATTCCTCAAGCAACATTTTGAAAGGATATCATGTCTCTTCGTCTTTATTTTCTCCCTCCATGAGAGGTCACTTGGGCATGCGAGATATTTTTTCCTCAAGAGAAACAAGCTCGAGACCCAATTCTTTGTACCCTGACCTCGTTGGGGACATGCATTAAGAAAAACAAGGAGCAGATCGCTCTGATACTATTGATCCATATTTTATGAGCATAACGGAAATGAATATAGATTATTATTATTCTTAACATAGAGACACAAGAATAATAAAGATACAATAACAAAGATATAGTAAAACTGGTTTCTATTCAATAAGAAAATGTGCCTAAACTATAAAATGCAGCGAAAAACAAGCTTGCTAGAATGACTTATCTATGAGAAGAGATGTGATGAATGTGCTCATTCGCAAGAAGATGGTTACAATGAGTCTCTCCAATCCTTTTTACAATAAACATAAATGCCAAAACCATAGATATCCAAAAACCTAATCCTAGGAGATGAAGCACCAAAAGTCACGTGGGCCCCGTTGGGGTAGGCTAGTACATCAACTTCCCGGGGTCATAACTTTTTCATACAATCTCTGTTTTAGGCGCACGATAGCCTGTTGGAAAGGTCTATCCAAGGAATCGACATGTTTTCATTAGAATCTAACTTTGTTAATAGTATGATTGTGGCGAACCCTAAAAACTATGTTTAGGGCCTCAAAACGGCCTCGGAAGTCAGGGACCCGAAAACTATGAAAAAATTGCCAAACTGGAAAACTTCCAAAATGAGCTAGTTGGAATAGGTGGGAGGCCACCGAAATCCATCTGGATCATTGAAATTCTCCTGCAACTATCTCAATTTTCCACTAGCTCTTTTCCTCTCAACCTGCCCAACCCAAGGAATGTACCCCTTCATTTCTCTTAGTCCATTGGGAAATCCATTCATTTATCAGGGTCTCTCTAGCACATGTAACCAACAATATCACTACTGGGAAACTCAAGGGAACTCATTTCTAGGAAAAATACCAAAAACAAAAACAACGACAAGCTTTTTTCTCCAGTACAACTCACACACAAGAGTTCACTCTTTAGGCTTGACAATCTGGTTCTTCTGCAAGCCTAACAACTTGCCTCTTTTGCAATCCTGACAAGTTGCTTCTTTTGTCTCATAGATCCAAAAATCTCCATAATTCACCCTCCATTGTGGCTCCAACTCTAGTGCACTTCTTTCCTGTTTTATGCTTTCTCCCATGCAAAAATGTGACTGTGTAATTCTGTTTTCTACCCATATGAATTTCCACTCTTTTGCTTGTTTGCTTGACTTACACTCTTCCACAAGCTGATCATAATTATCCCCATGCTCCCAATAACTATGGGATGTGATTCCTCACACCCACCCTCTTATAGGTATACAATGATTGGGCTCTTCCACACTCAAGGGAGAAATAAGAAGGTTCACTCAAACCATTAAAAACATGAAAAAGATTTGGGAATTAAACTCATGAATAAAACCCCCCTTTTTAGACTCCTCTCTTTTGGATTAATCATCCCCCATCTCTGTCCATGTTCCCCAACAGTTGGCATCACACTTTGTTTATTAAAATTTAGAAATAAATTTCACATATTACATTGCTTGGCCTTAGCCATTCGTTATATCTACATTAAGCATTAATTAAACTGGGGATTATAGTAAGGATGTTACACATATCATCATAGAAGTTGTATGTATTAATTGTAGCATGATTATGCATCTGCTACTTGATCAAGAACCCATACATATATCTGTTGGGCATTATTTTAGAGCTATGTTTGACATGTATGCATACCAAGATTTAATATTATGAGATAATAAACAAAACAACAAAGAGTCTTAGCATTATTGGCTTGTTTATGTGTTATGTTGGATATGCCATAGCTATATATGGCATGTTTTCAATGAGTTTCTATAGGTATAGAGTGATATATGCATTATACTATGTATGCACAACTATATAGGGCATGTTTGCAATGAATTTCTATAGGTATAGAGTGATATATGTGTTATACTATGTATGCACAACTTGCAAATAGAAGTATGATACCACTAGGTGTATGCTCATGTCTTATGAATATTTTATATTTGTATCTATATGATAATGTTTCATATGATTTCCATATTAACAACAATATAGACTTGGTTTGATCTAACAATAGTCTAGACTTGGTTTGATCTAGTTAGTGATTGATATCATAGTTATATTGGTAGATGGTGTATATGTATGATATTGTCTTGAGTGGCTTGCCAAAAGTAGTGCTCTCTTACTTGTTTATCATTTGCATCCATTTACCTTACCTTACCCACATATTTGACATGTTATACAACCTTGTTGCATTTGATCTCATGTATGCAAACATTCAAAAGTGTTGAATTGTGCATGTTTCAAGTTAATTTTTTCATGATCTTTTTGCTGCATTGATCATAACTATTGAATGAATAATCATGATAGGAATCTTCATTGTATCTATTTATTCGTGGAAAAGGGGGATATGTTCTCTTTCATGCTCAATTATTGTTATGAATCAACCATACTCCTACCAAGGGACCGGGAAATAGTTCACACAAAGCAAGGACAAGAACATGAATAAACAACTATAAACACATAGTAGTCTAGCATGTAAACAATCATTTACGGTTCTACGCCCACAGATTTAAACAAATACTCTTCGAAGAACATAAATAAGAATGCAACTATCATACAAAAGAGCAATCCATAACATGAAATACATTCTTACACAACCCGAGTGCTGAGTGAAACAAAAGGGACTAGTCCGCAATACGTCCAACATGAGAATTAAAACTCCTCAGAAAATAACTTGGCCAAACCAAATTCTCCTCATTAAAATTTTATGTACATGAAAGCCCCAAGGAGGGATTCTCAATTTTAGTTAACATAGTATTCCCAAAATAGTTCAGAAATGTACAATGCTAGCAGAGCCAAAAAGACATTTTCTTGGATACAATTCCCATATTTATTGAAGTTCAACATGAATCTTAGCCTTCGGTGTTCCCCCGCGACCTTTCATTTACCAACATTTGTCTTTATCCTCTTTGTAACGATGAGAGAACAAAGATAGTAATTACATTTCAAATTTGTCTTTTAGCGCTTGTGGGATGGCATAGATTTCGATTATAGTGCATCTCACCTAGTGTAATGATTGGCTTGAACAATGTGAGATTCAATCATCATAGCGTTTAGAATCTCTCTTCATTTGTTTGAGTTTAATCCCCTTCACTACCATGAAAATTTTTGTTTTTGTTTTTTTCTCTATTGTCCCTGGCTGTAAATCGCGTTGCGAGGATGCTGAGTATGACCTCCCTTAGGCATTGGTAACTGGCACCATTCAACATACAACATATGAGTGGCCTCATATTAAGATTCCCTAAGTTTGATTCTTGGTTCGTCTGCCCATGGTTGAGGTGATGTGTTCCCCCGAGGTTGTTGAGGAACTCCTTCGATTGTGGGAACTCCCCCTTTGCTTCTGAAGGAGTTTGTGGGAACATATTATAATTAAGTACAATAATCATTTATATTAATACTACATGCTACTAAAAGATCAAAGCTAATAAAATCTAAAGGATTGCAATACTCACTTAAGCAACAATAATAAAAATATCAAACCTGATATGAAAACCTGGAGTTTGGCTATTGTTTTGATTGAGTTTCTTTTCTTCTGAGACAAGTATTCTTTCCAACCTGGAGAGTGTGTTGTTCCTTTGAATGTATTAGATATGAGATCTTTTTGGCTCTACAATTTCTTCTTGGAAAAATATTCCTTTCATTTCTAGAGATTCAGATCTGCAGTAGTTTCTTTTTATTATTTCTCCTACTCCATGTTCATGTGCTTGGAAGCTAAAAAAAATCAACCTCTTCATCCTTTGACGCCTGCTCTTCAGTCTGTGGTTCTGTAATTTTTCCCTTTGTTCTTTGCAAGGATGATGTCAATCCTTGTCTTCCATGTTCTACCAAGGGACCATGCTTCTACTGTGCCACTCTGATTTTATGAAGGAAGTCATGACTGTCTTTGACTTTGACCTTAACCAATATTTTTGCTTTGACTAGTCAAACATTGACTTTGACAAAAAAATTAAACTTTGACGTTTTTGATGGCTGAGGGCACCAGGAGATGTGCTGGGTTAGGGCGCAGTAGGATAACCAAAAATTAGTCCCAATACTTCACAAAAACTTTCACTGCAACTGGTACTGCAACTGGTGCTGCAACTGGCACTGTAACTAGAAATTCATTTGGTGCTGTGCCTGGCATGAAGGAAATGGAATGAAGGAACTGGCATTGCAACTATGATTGTACTACATCGATATTGACAGGGAGATACATATCTACCTTCCAGTGGTTAGATTGTTCCGAAGGTGGTGTGGGCCCATAACCTATTAGAATGTTGTGCTCATTTAACCATAGACAATATCACAATATTGCCACCCAACCATAGGCACACAACCACCCCCGAGCACTGTAACCTTTGACAGATAGAATGATTCCGAAAGCAACACTAGACCTAATATATAACCAAGAGAGAGAGAGAGTGCACCTTTCTCCTAAGGTAGTGCACCAAGCAAAAAGTCTCAAACCACAGACCAAGACCAGTACCCAACTGCAGTCGTTGCAGCTACACTCTTCCTCTAGAATTGCACACCACTTTATTTTGTGTGAGTGTGTTCCCAAATGAACTCAAGCTCCTTCTATTTATAGTAATCTAGCCAAGTGAACATGTGTCTCTTCAAGCAGGGCCAACCTGTCCTTTTCTGCATATAATGCTTCAATATTACTTATTTTTCTGAGCCGACTTGTCTTCCAGGGTTTTCACACATCTGTTTAGGTTTTCTCTTGCTTCTGGAATATTGTATTATAGTCAAAGGTTAATCCATGGAGGTTCATACCTCCCACAGCTACCAAAACATCAACATGGTGAACCACACTAAATTCATGTGCTCTGATGTGTTTGTTCCCATGATGTGTTGGTTTAATCTGTTTATTGCACACATGTGATATATGATTATGGGTTAATATGAATATGTATTTGATGGTTCTGTGCACATGTTGAATGATTAAGTAAGATGAACCTGTCATACATTATTATGTCGTTATGATTTTGCGCACAAGGTATATTGCATGTTGAATGAATGTTAAGTCAAAATGAATGTTAGAACGAGCTCCATTCCCTTCATGATTATGGAAGCTTGGTTCCTACAATCCAAAGAAACACTAGACCTAATAGATAACCAAGAGAGAGAGAGTGCACCTTTCACCTAAGGTAGTGCACTAAGAAGAAAGTCCCAAACCACAGACCAAGACTAGTACTGAGCTGCAGGCATTGCAACTGCACTCTTCCTCTGGACTTGCACACCACTTTCTTATGTGTGAGTGTGTTCCCAAATGAGATCAAGCACCTTCTATTTATAGTAATTTGGCCAAGTGAACATGTGTCTCTTCAAGCAGGGCCAACCTGTCCTTGACAAATAGAATGATTTCAAAAGCAACACTATACCTAATAGATAAACAAGAGAGAGAGAGTGCACCTTTCGCCTAAGGTAGTGCACCAAGCAGAAAGTCCTAAACCACAGACCAAGACCAGTACCCAACTGTAGTCATTGCAATTGAAATCTTCCTCCAGACTTGCACACAACTTTCTTGTGTGTGAATGTGTTCCCAAATGAGCTCAAGCGCCTTCTATTTATAGTAATCTGGCCAAGTGAACACGTGTCTCTTCAAGCAGGTCCAACCTATCCTTTTCTGCATATAATACTTCAATATTACTTATTCTGCTAAGCTGACTTGTTTTCCATGGTTTTCACACATTTGTTTAGGTTTTCTCTTTCTTCCAGAATATTGTATTCTAGTCAAAGGTTAATCCATGGAGGTTAATACCTCCCACATCTGCCAAAACATCAACAGGGTGAACCACACTAAATTCATGTGTTCTGATGTGTTGGTTTAATCTGTTTATTGCACACATGTGATATATGCTTATGGGTTAATATGAATATGTATCTGATGGTTCTGCGCACTTGTTGAATGATTAAGTAAGATGAACCTATCATACATTATTATGCCGTTATGATTTTTTGCACAAGGTATATTGCATGTTGAATGAATGTTAAGTCAAAATGAATGTTAGAATGAGCTCCATTCCCTTCATGACTGTGGAAGCCTGGTTCCTACAATCTCCATAGGTACCTCAGGTGATACTTCACCTACTTGCGGGTGATGCCGAATGAGATAGTATCTTTAGGGTTTTGTTGGTGATTTGATGTGGAACCCCATGCTTGCCCACTACACACCAATAAATGGTTCCATTGTTAGGACCGATATTTGTGACTAAGGGGAATGTGGAGACCTACTAAGGAGGAGATTGAACAATGGTTGGATTCAAAGGAGATCGTGTTTGTTGTAAATTAGAACAAGAATTCGTGGATCAACGCAGAGAAATGGCTACAAAGTTATGTGTTTACATATTTGCATGAAATTTTATTTGCTATTTTTTCGAATGTTTTAGTAGAGTGGATCCATAGATTAGTTGAACATATCAAAATATTTTGCACTAATATTATGAGAAATTGGACTTCTAAATTAATTTGGCAAGTCAATACTATAAAAAATCAGATATCACGCACAATTGATTTCTGGTTGGATAGTATAATGGGAGGTTACATTACTGAATTTTCTATAGATTGTACTTAGTCGTATAGTGCTGCTAAAAAGGAATTATTTAAGGGGCCATGTAGAAGATACCTGAAGTCACTATATAATTGGATTAAGATGTTACTATGTGATAAGGGAGTTATGAAGATGGAATCTGATTTCCTTAGTAGCTAAGCGTCTGCACACACACAGGGGGATTGGGGGTTGACGAGGGGATGATCTGAGCATAAACAGGGATGAAGAGAGGGAATGCGGAACATATGGGATGAGGATGCCAAGAGAAGAAGAGTGTGTGATGAATGAAGAGATTGGATTATTGCGTAGTGGTAAGAGATTTAGATCGAATAAGAAGAGGATTGTGGCTGAGAGAGAGGGGAAGTATAGTGAGATAGAGGAAAGAGACACTGGTGTCATACTCCAGATCAAAGGAATTATACACATAGAAGAAAATATCCGCCAACTCATTCTAGTAGAAGAAGACCCCACTCATATCGAGCTCTGCGTGGAACCCATGACCCCATGTACTTCGCTAAGAACTGAGGTAAGATCAAAATCTTTGTCAATTATAGTTAGTGAAAGAAGTAGAGATCGTATGTAAAAGTTACGACCCCGAGAAGTTGATGTACTAACTTACCCCAATGGGGCTCACATGACTTTTGGTGCTTCATCTCCTAGGGTTAAGTTTTTGGATGTCTCGGGTTTTGGCATTCATGTTTATTGTAAAAAGGCCTTCAAAGCCCCATTGTACTCATCTTCTTGTGAATGAACATAGATGTCACATCTCTTCTCAGAGATAAGTTGCCACCATTCTAGCAAGCTTGTCTTCAGTTTGCATTTTACAATTTTCAACACATTTTTTATTTAAGAGAAGTCAAGTTTTACTGTATCTCTGTTATTGTTCACTGTGTCTTTGTGTTAATATTATAAATATTTGGTTTCATTTTGTTCCACTCATAAATCTGGATCAATGGTATTAGAGCGGCTTGATTCTTGTCGATTTTTTAATGCATGTCCCTGACACGATCATGGTATAGAGAGTTGGGTCTTGAGCTTGTTTCTCTTGAGGACAACTGCTCTCACAGGCCCAAGAAACTGTCCATGGTGGGTGAAAATAAATACGATGGGACAGGAGGTCCTTTCAAAATGTTGCTTGAGGAAGCCCTTGAGTGATAGAGGAACGAAATGATGGAAAACTTTGCACAAATCCTTCGACGAATGCCGACGAGCGACGCATCCACCTCAAGTGGAGGTGCTACCCCCTTCAAGGTACACATCAATTTTGATATTCCTATATTTGAAGGTCAAATAGATGTGAATGTCATAGATAAATGGTTAAACCTTCTAGAAGGGTATTTTTCTGTCCACAACTTTTTTGATAGAGAAAATATTACATTTGCGCTCCTTAAGGCCGTCCCCCATGTCAAATATTGGTGGGAGACTTTCTGTGAGAAAAAGGAAATAGAGGGATCCACATTATTTTTAGTTGCACCCACTTGGTGTTCCTTCATGGATGTTATTAAGGAACAATACTACCCTGTTGGAAGTTATGACGACTTGTATACAAGATGGACCACACTATGACAAGAAAGAGACCAAACAATGCTAGAGTTCACTAATGTCTTCCGTACCTTGCGCACCAAGCTAGGTATAAGAGATTCTAAGAAACATCTGTTGCTCTAGTACCGTGGATGTATGCATAGATACATCTAGTCATAAATGGATTTTTTGGACATCTCATCCTTGGGCGCAACCTATCGACATGTCTTCAAAATCGAGCAGAAGCTGAAACAAAAGATGCGACAATTTGGGTCTGGCAAACCCTCACAGCAGAAGCAGTGAAAGAGCAGCCCCAACCACAGAAAAAAGGAAAGAGAAAATATGGGAAACCTCATGACAACCATTCCAAGCCGAAATAAAATAAGGACAATGGGAAGATGAAAAAAGATACCGGGAAGTAAGGCGATTTCCATAAGATCCCCTGACATAACAATGTTGATTGTTTCTCAAAGCAATCATTGGTGGCTAAGGTAAAATCCTCTAAATCAAATGCGGGTTCTGACTCAAATTCAGAACTAGAAAAGGGGAGATGGATCATTGACGCAGAACCTAGTGCCACCGTTAGTACCACCAAGATCCAACCCGATGAGCCTGATGAGCCAGAGGAAAGACATCGCCTCTTTCATTCACAGATGTGGGTAAAAGGCACTCCGCTGCACTTCATCATTGATAACGGTAGCCAGAAGAACCTCATCTCAGCAGAGCTCATCAAGCGGCTAGCCCTTCCGACAATGCCGCACCCACATCCCTACACCATGGGATGGCTCCGTCAAGGAAGCGATCTTCAAGTCAGCCAACAGTGTCTCCTGTCATACGACATCAATCCATTCAAAGATGAGGTATTTTGTGATGTCGCTCCCCTTCAAGTTTGTGATGTTATTTTGGGCCAATATTATTTATGGAAACATCATGTTGTATATCAGTTTAGGCCTTACATTGTTATTATTACTTTAAACATGAAATTGTATAGGATACCCGAGGTAGTCCCATCTAGTGTTATTTCCTTGATCTCATCCAAGCAATGTAGGAAGGTCATTTCTCAGACCGGGAAGTTTGTCTTCTTCATGATTCACTCTCAGAGTGAGAGAAAGGTTGCAACCACATCCATGGCATCCATGACCGACCTCTCCATGCAGTAGAATCAAGTGGATAAGGTTATGGAAGAATACAAATACATATTCTCATCACCTACTGGGGTACCTATGCACTTTCATGTCAAGCATCCCATCGATATGACCCCTGACGCACCACTACCCAATGGGCCAGTGTATCCCCACTCTCTACTAGAAAATGAAGAGATCAAGTGTCAGATATAAGAACTTCTCCACAAGGGGCACATCTGACCCAACTCATCACCCTGTGGAAGCCCAATCATGCTGGTGCAGAAGAAAGACGAGACTTGATGACTCTGCATTTATTACCTGGCCCTAAATAAAATCACAGTTAGGAACCGGTACCCGATTCCCTGAATTGATGATATCCTTGATCAACTCAAGGGGGCCAAATAATTCAGTAAGATTGATCTAGAGTCTGGCTACCATCGGGTCCCAATGGAACCAACATATGTATGGAAAACTACCTTCAAGTCAAAAGAAGGTCTTTTTCAATGGATGGTCATGCCCTTTCATTTGAAAAATGCTCTAACAACTTTCATGAGGATGATGGATGATATATTGCGGCCTTTCACTAATTATTTTGTGCTGGTGTATCTAGATGAAATCCTCGTCTACAACAAGACTTGGGCAGAACACTTGAAAAATATTCAACATGTTCTGCACACTCTACAACAACACAAGATATATTCCAACTTGGAAAAATTCTCCTTCGACATGGACAGGGTTCAATACCTAGGATACATTGTTGGTGCACATGGTGTGCATGTTGATCCAGACAAGATCGAAGTCATCCGTGACTACCTAGCCCCAACCACACTCACTAAGCTTAAGGTCTTCTTAGGCCTTTCCAATTTCTATCGAAGGTTCATGTTGGGATTCTCCCATATTTCACTGTCCCTCAACCAAATAACCAAGGGTGGTGGTAAGGAAAAATTTGCGTGGGTCCTATTCCAACAGAAAGTGTTCGATGATCTAAAGCAATGCTTGTGCTCTGCCCCAGTGCTTTCATTACCTGACCTACAACAACCCTTTGATATCAAGACAAATTCTTCAGACTATGTTGTGGGCGTAGTCATCACTCAACACGACCACCCCGTGGCCTATCATAGTGAGACATTATCTGATGTCGTCCGTAAGTACCCTATTTACGACAAAAAAAAGTACTCCATTGTGCAAGCCTACAACTAGTGGAGGAATTACATTCTCGGGAAGGAGACAATCATCCACTCAGATCATCTGCAGTTCATGCAGACATGAGGAAAATTTAAAAATGACTGCCATCAGAAGTGGTCCACATAGTTGCAGCAGTTCCACCTCAAAATCAAGTGTAAAACATGAAGTACCAACTGAGTTGCTGATTGCCTCATCTGATCTCCAGTCATGACACTCACCACAATGCTCGATTATTGTGGCCACAAGACCTCCAGATGGCCCCACCTCTATGGGGCAGATCCTGACTTCTCCAACACCTACTAGATGTTGGGTGCAAACAAAAATGCCACTAGTTTCCATCTTCAGGACATGCTGTTGTGCAATCTGGGCCATCTATGTGTTCCATCAAGAGAGCGAGTGAAGCTGATTTGGGAAGCCCACTATAGTTGGGTGGCATGGCACTTTGGCATGGAAAAGACAATGGCAGTGTTGCAACGACATTTCTACTGGCCAAAACTTCAACAAGATGTCAGCAAGTACATTCGACCCTGCACTATCTGTGCTATTTCCAAACTGAACATTAAGAAAGAAGGCCTGTACACTCCTTTGCCTACTCCTGCCAGGCCCTGGGAATCCATCTCAACAGAATACATGTCGGGCCTTCCGTCCACCAAATGGGGAAATGACTGTGTTTTTGTGGTTGTTGATCACTTTCCCATGATGGTGATTCTAGCCTCCAACAAGAAGATCATCACAGTGGAGGCCACTGCCAAGATCTTCTTTGAATGAGTGTGGGTACACTTTGAAATCACACAAACCATTATCTCATATCAGGACAGTTGGTTCCTCAACAAATTTTGGTTGAGCCTTTGGTCACTGCTGGACACAAAGCTCACCAAGTTCACTACCTTCCACCCCTAGACGAATGAGAAAACTTAGGTCGTCAACCAGATGATTGTGCACATCCTATGCATGCACAATTACAAGCACCCCTGCACCTAGGATGAGATTCTTCCCCATGTTCAATACAACTACAAAATATCCATACATAGCTCAACCGACCACAACCCCTTTCAGGTGGGGTTGGGATTTCAACCGTTGGGTCCCATGGATGTTGCACTACCCCTTATGACCACCCAGGCAGACTCATCGCATGCGTCAAATGGAGGTGACAAAGCCACTCAATTCATTGAGAATATCCAACAAATCCACCAATAGGTTCAAGATATTTTACAAAACTCCAATTCCAAGTACAAACAACGCCATGATCAACACCGTGTGCCACACCAGTTTTGGGTGGGAGACAAAATTTGGTTGCAATTGCAGAAAAAACGCTTTACAAGGCCTCATTGGAAGCTTCTTCCACTCCATTATGGACCCTACACCATCACCAAGGCTATGGGTGACAATGATTTTGAGCTCAACCTTCCCCCCTTCCTTGTCTTGCACCCAGTGTTCAATGTGGACCTCCTTCGACCTTATTTTCCACCATTATTGGACACTTCAGAGATAATAGAACAATTGACACCAACAATGATAAACCTTGACTTCATGGAACATGCATCCACTGATAAAATCCTGGACACAAAGTTCAAGGGAATTCGCCAACAGAGGATCCAACTTTATCAGGTTGTCAAAGAAGGGAAGCTCCTACACTAAGGCAAGTGGTTCACTCGGGGCCAAATTCGACAAAAAATTCATCATATGATGGGGGAACTCAACAAAATGGAGAACATTGATTCCTAATGGGGGAGGATTGATCTAGGAGGACCTCGGTGGCCACCCACCTTTTCCAACTGGCTCAAAATAGTTTTTTGGCAACTTACCATTTTTAGTAGTTTTTCGGTTCTTGAACTTCTGGGGCCATTTTGAAATCCCAAACGAATTTTTTTTCATGATCAGGCACCTCAATGATAATTAAAGGCTCTGATTGGTCCCCTTAAATGAATCTACTCGTCAATACCTTTCCAACGAGATATCGTGCGCCCTAAACGAAGATCATATGCAAAAGTTACGACCTCGGGAAGTTGATGTACTAACTTACCACAACAGGGCCCACATGACTTTTGGCGCTTCATCTCCTAGTGTTAGGTTTTTGGATGTATAGGGTTTTTTCATTCATGTTTATTGTAAAAATTCCTTCAGAGCCTCATTGTACTCATCTTCTTATGAATGAGCATAGCCGTCACATCTCTTCTCAGAGATAAGTTGCCACCATTCCAACAAGCTTGTTTTTACTCTGCATTTTATAGTTTTCAACACATTTCTTATTTAAGAGAAGTCAAGTTTTATTGTATCTATGTTATTTTTCAACGTTTCTTTATGTTAATATTATAAATATGTGGTTTATTTCATTCCGCTCATAAATACGGATCAATGGTATCAAAGATGTCTGCTTCTCATTTTTTTTAATGGAGGTAAAAGCCTCTGAATCAGATGCGGGTTCCGACTCTAATTCACTGAGTCAGAGCCAGAAAAGGGGAGATAGATAATTAACTCAGAACCTAGTGCCACCATTTCTACCACCAATATCCAACCCGATGAACATAGTGAACAAGAGGAAGGTGAGCACCTCTTTCATTCACAAATGTTGGTAAAAGGCACTCTGCTGCACTTCATGATTGATAGTGGTAGCTAGAAGAACCTCATCTCAGCAGAGGTCATCAAGAGGCTATCCCTGTTGAAAAGGCCTCACCCACAACCCCACACCATCATATGTCTATTTCAAGGAAGCAATCTTCGATTCAACCAACAGTGCCGCCTGTCGTACAACATCAAGCCAATCAAAGATGAGGTATTGTGTGATGTTGCTCCCCTTGAAGTTTGTGATGTTGTTTTCGGCCAACCTTATTTATGGAAAATTCATGTTGTATATGAGTCTAAGCCTCACAGTGCTATTATTACTTTGAACATGAAATTGTATAGGATACCCTAGGTAGTCCCACCTAGTGCCATTTCCTTGATCTCTGCCAAGGAATGCAAAAAGGTCATTTCCCAGACCGAGAAGTTTTCCCTTTGCGTGATTCTCTCTCAGAGTGAGCGAAAGGTTGCAACCACATCCATGGCCTCCACTACCGACCTCTGCACACAAAAAAATCAAGTGTATAATGTCATGGAAGAATACACAGACATATTCTCATCACTTACTAGGGTACCTCTGCACTCTCAGGTCAAGCATTCCATCGATTTGATCCCTGACACACCGCTACCTAATAGGCACACCGCTACCTAATGGGCTAGTGTATCGCTGCTCTCTACTAGAAAATGAGGAGATAAAGAATCATATCCAAGAGCTTCTCCACAAGGGGCACATCCAACCTAACTCATCACCTTGTGGAATCCCAATCATGCTGGTGCAAAATAAATACATGACTTGGTGACTTTGCATTGATTACTGGGACCTAAATAAAATCACAGTCAGGAAATGATACCTGATTCCCTGAATCGACGATCTCCTTGATCAACTCAAGGGGGACAAACACTTCAGTAATATTAATCTAAATTCTGGCTACCATCAAGTCCCAATAGAACCGACAAATGTATGGAAAATTTCCTTCAAGTCAAAAGAAGGTCTTTTTGAATGGTTGGTCATGCCCTTTGGTTTGACAAATTGTCTAGTAAATTTCATGAGGATGATGGATGATATCTTGCAAACTTTCACTAATTCTTTTATGGTGGTGTATCTGGATGACATCCTCGTATACAACAAGGCTTGGGCAGAACACTTGCAACAATATCAACAGGTTCTGCACACTCTACGACAACACAAGCTATATGCCAAATTTGAAAAATGCTCCTTCGGCATGGACATGGTCCAATACCTAGGATACATTGTTGATGCGCATGGTGTGCATGTTGATCTAGCCAAGATCCATGTCATCTATGGCTGACCAGCCCCAACCATGCTCATTGAGATCCAGAGCTTCTTAGGCCTTGCCAATTTCTATCGAAGGTTCATGTTGGGATTCTCCCATATTGCATGGGCCCTCATCCAAATAAAAAGGGGTGGTGGTAAGGAAAAATTTGTGTGGGTCCTATCCCAACATAAATAATTCGATGATATGAAGCAACGCTTGTGCTTTTCCCCAGTGCTTTCATTACATGACCTGCAACAACCCTTTGAGATCGAGGCAGATGCTTCATATTATGTTG
This sequence comes from Picea glauca, assembly GCA_000966675.3. Lineage (NCBI taxonomy): Eukaryota > Viridiplantae > Streptophyta > Pinopsida > Pinales > Pinaceae > Picea > Picea glauca. Next base: position 76,393 of record JZKD02S0923448.1, on the reverse strand, counting down.
TGGTCGCAGTCATCACTCAACACAACCACCCCATGGCCTATCATAGTGGACACTATCCAATTCCGTCCGTAATTATACTACTTATGAAAAAAAATGTACTCCATTGTGAAATCCTGCCACCAATGGAGGCATTACATTCTCTGGAAGGAGATAGTCATCAACACTTATCATAAGCCAATGCAATTCATGGAGACACATGGAAAATTGCAGAATGACCGCCATCAGAAGTGGTCCACATATTTGCTGCAGTTACACCTCAACATCAAGTATAAAACATTAAGTACCAATCGATTCATTGATTTCCTTAGCCGACCTCGAGTCACAACACTCACCACAATGCTCGATTCTTGTAGCACAAGACCTCTGGATGGCCCCACCTTTATGAGACAGATCCTGTCTTTGCCAACACCTACCAGATGTTGGGCGTAAACACAATTGTCACTAATTTCCATATTCAGGACAAGATGCTATGCCATCTAGGCCATCTATGCGTTCCATCATGCAAACGAGCAAAGTTGATTTGGGAAGACCACTACAGTTGGGTGGCAGGACACTTCAGTGTGGAAAAGACAGTGGCAATGTTTCATCGACATTTTTATTGGCCGAAACTTGGATAGGATGTCAACAAGTATATCTGGTCCTACACTGCATGCACTATTGCCAAACCGACCATTAAGAAACAAGGCCTGTACACTCCTCTTCCTACTTCTAATAGGCCCTAGGATTCCATCTCAATGGACTACATGTTGTGCCTTCCGTCCACCAAGCAGGGAAATGACTTTTTTTTTGTGGTTGTTGATCGCTTTTCCAAGATGGAAATTTTGGCCGCTTGCAAGAAGAGTATCATAGTGAAGACCAATGCCAAGATATTATTTGAACGAGTGTGGGTACACTTTGGAATCCCACAAACCATTATCTCATATCGGAACACTCAGTTCCTCAACACATTCTAGTCGAGCCTCGAGCAACTGTTGGACACCAAGATCCCAAAGTCCATTTCCTTACACCCCCAGACGAATGGCCAAGCTGAGGTCGTCAACCATCTGATCATGCACATCTTGAGCATGTAAAATTCCAAGAACCCCTGCACCTGGGATGAGAATCTTCCCTATATTCATCACAACTACAACATAGCCATACATAGCTCAATCGAACACAACCTCTTTTAGGTGGGGTTGGGATTTCAACCATTGGGTCCCATGGATGTTACATTACCCTTTGCATCCACCCATGAAGACTCGTCGCATGCTCCAACTGGAGATGACAAATCCACCTGGTTCATTGAGCAGATCCAACACATCCGCCAACAGTTTCAGGATATTTTACAAAAGTCTAATGCCAAGTACAAGCAGTGCCATGATCAACATCGGGTGCCACACTAGTTTTAGGTGGGAGGCAAATTTTAGTTTCACTTGCAGAAAGAACGCCTTAGAGGGCCTAATCAAAATCTTCATCCACTCTATTATGGACCCTACACCATCACCAAGGTTGTGAGTGACAATTATTTTGAGCTCAATCTCTGCCCCTTCCTTGGCTTGCACCCAATGTTCAATGTGGACCTCCTTTGACCTTATTTTCCACCATTATTGGACACCTCAAAGATAAAAGAACAATTGAAACTAACAGAGCTCAACCCTGATTGCATGGAAAATTCATCCACTAATCAAATCATGGACACATATGTCAAGGTAAATCACCAACAAAGGATCCATGTTTATCGGGTTGTCAAAGCAGGGCAACTCCTGCACCAAGGAATGTGGCTCACCCATGGCCAAATTGAACATAAATTTCCTCTTCTTATGCGGGAACTCAACGCAATGGATACCATTGATTAATAAGGGGGGAGTATTGATCCAGGAGGATCTTGGTGTCCAATGACCTTTTCCAACTGGTTCAAAACAATATTTTGGCAACTTGCTATTTTTAGCAGTTTTTTGGTTCCTAAACTTCCAGGGCCATTTTGAGGACCTAAGCAAATCGTTTTCGTGATCAGGCATCTCAATGATAACCAAAGGCTTTGATTGATCCCATTAAATGAATCTCCTCATCAATACCTTTCCAACGAGATATCGTGCACCCTATACGAAGATCATATGCAAAAGTTACGACCTTGGGAAGTTGATGTACTAACTTACGCCAACGGGGCCCACCGGACTTTTGGTGCTTCATCTCCTGGGGTTAGGTTTTTGGATGTATAGGATTTTTTCATTCATTTTTATTGTAAAAATACCTTCAAATCCTCATTGTACTCATCTTCTTGCGAATGAGCATAGCCATCTCTTCTTAGAGATAAGATGTCACCATTCTAGCAAGATTGTTTTCAATCTTCATTTTACAATTTTAAACACATTTCTGATTTAAGAGAAGTCAAATTTTACTATATCTTTGTTATTGTTCACTGTTTCTTTGTGTTAATATTAAGAATCTATGGTTTCATTTTATTCTTCTCATAAATCAGGATACTACACGAAATGATCGATCGTTTCTCCCAAGAGAAAGAGATACCTATCGCACACCGAGCAGTTAATCAGGCGCACCACAAGAACATAATGAACATGGACTTTTGACTCAATGAACATATAGGAAATTGCGAAATGGAAAATATTATTTTGGATCTAGGTTCCAATGTGAATGCTATCTCAAAATAGACTTGGGAAATGCTGGGTAAGCCAAAGTTGATCTGGTCACCCATTCAGTTGAGGTTAGCAAATCATCATAAGATTGTTCCAATTGGAAGGCTGACAGGGGTAAGTGCTAGTATTGATGGAGTGCGCAGCTTGGAAGATTTTGAATTAATCGAAATAACAGATGGTAGAACCCCTTATCAAACACTTGGAATTGATTGGGCCTTTGACAACCAAAATATCATTGAACTGAAAAAAAGACATATGATATTTGAAGTAGAAGACTTAAAGGTTACTGCGCTGTTGGATCCTATTGAAGGAAGACGATATGTAGAGCCGATAAAGGGAAAAGAGATCGACAACCTGTATAATATGACCGTGCGGATGGAAAATTATGTGAATCCTACAATTGATGGTGTACTTGTTTGGAGAAGTATTATTTCATGTGTGTTTGATTCATAAGAAGATTTGGAGAATTGGCAACAAAGATTGCCTTAAGTGTCTACAAGGAAATGTGCTCGGATTACCTGTGCATTGTGATGGATTGGAATTGAGGTATGTGATCCTCCAAGGTATGACAGACTAACCAATGTAGCTTATTTTATAAGAGAGTTTGAATTGCAAATATCAGATCATCCAAGATTACTAGCTTTAGACATCGCACTAAAAACGACCCTGACAAGATGGTGGGTTGCACATAAGGATGAAATAAGAGATTGGTAGTAGTGCAAAATGTTATTATAGGTCAGGTTTGGGATATTAAATGGAGATACTATGCAAAAGTATACATGATTGAGCTGTCTAATGGAGAATGTTACACAATGCATTACGACATCAAATAAAGTACCTAAGCAAGAATTGACACACTTGTTTGTACACACCTTGGACACAATCTCAAAAAATTGGTACTTGGAATTGGAAGTGTGAGAAAAACTATAGATTTGGAAGAATTGACTCAAAATTTTAAGGTTACTTCTATTTTTGAAGATGATGCTTGTTTCATTGACTCAACTTTGCAGGTTATCAAGAACATGATTTTTTCATCAAAAGACTTGATAGAACTAGTACCTATATGTAGCGCGCATAGATCTACTACGACAATTGAAGAAGTTTTGCACAATTATAACATTGTTGAAGAAGACCAAGAGGAGGACGAAGATCCAAGAAATGTACAAATACCAGAAACCGAAGGAGAGCGTGAAGTAGAAGGACCATAGCTTGAATCGTCTATATATGAAAAACCATTGAGAATGCACAAAGTAAATATTGATACAAAAGATAAGCCCAAATTTGCGAACACAAGAGACTATTGGAATGCCAAAACTGTTGAGAAGATAGTTGATTTACTGCGCGAGTATCATGACATGTTTCTGACTATTTTTTCAGAGATGAAAAGGATTTTTGGGGATTTAGGAGAGATGAAGATCCCCTTGAAGCCAGATGCTAAACCAGTGAAACAAAGACCATACAGATTGAACCTGGTGTATAAGAAAAATGTGAAAGTAGAGATACACAGGATATTAGATACAAGTCAATCTGCACTAATATATTTGGTCAATAATCTAGTGTTGGGGAGAATACATGTAAGGTAAGTCGAGACGAATGGGACTTGAGGAATCCATCAGTGTTATGGGCGTATAGGACTATAAGTAAGAAGTCGATGGGACAAACCCCATTCATATTAGTGTATGGCCAAGAAGCTATTATGCCTATGGAATTCATAGTACTGAGCTTGCGCATTGCTGCACTGACAAAGCTTACATATTCTGGCGCAGTGGAGAAGAGACTTCCAAAGCTAGTAGAGCTAGAAGAGGACCGATTTGTTGTAGGTTTCCATAAACAAGTTCATAAAGAGCGCGAGACACCATGGCATGACAGGCACATTAAACAAAATAAGTTTAAGGAAGGAGGCTTAGTTTTGCTCTACGACAATAAGTTTTGGCAACACCCTGGAAAGTTTTAGATGCATTAGTTAGGTCCATATTTGCTCAGATTTGTGACAGATGTAGGTGTTGTTTGGTTGGAGAAACTGAATGGAGAAGTTGTGGAAGGACTGGTTAATGGTAGTCGGTTGAAACTGTAAAGGGACAACCGTACTTCGATGCACTAGTCTGAGTGTGTAGTATGTGCACCATAGTACTTGTATTATACTGTATTACAAAAAGAAAAATAAATGAAGAAAATAAATAAAATAATTTGAAGGTTGAAGTTATGCATAAGGTTAAATGAGTAAGGAAATAAAGCCAAAAAATGTCGCAGAGATGTAGAAAGAGGAAGGAATTGTGCGCAATAAGGAGGATTGAAGTGTGACAGATATCTACGTAGAGGGAGGGAAACACATTATAAAACATACAAGATGGGACAATCATTAAAGAGCGATCATAACGACTAAGTAGTGGAGACGTGTAGTCATAAATGGAAAGCGACGATGAGACCATGACAAACTAGCAATATCTATACCATGATCCATGGAATAATATGAATTTATTGCAGAGTATAGAAAGAATTGAATATGAGTACAAGTTGGATTATACTACAGGTTTGGGGCATGAAAAAGAAAATTAATATTTAACAACAAGTTATAAAAGCAGTTGAGGGGTCAACGGAAAAAAAATTATTGTCATTTGAGAGCAGCGAGAGCAGAGAGCAGAGAGCCGACTGAACACACACAGAGCCGAAGGAGTTAATTGTCGATGGGAGTGTGTTTCAAAGAGCTATGGCACCACCCAAGGTAGCAACGAAATCAACATCAAGAAAAAATAAACAATGCACTGAGCCACTAGTAGCACCTGTATAGGAAGGAACCCTAGGAGCATCTAAGTTAGGGCCAAGTTCGACCAACTTTTCGAAGGAGTATATACCCCCCAAAAATCTGACAACAAAGTCGATCAGGTTTAAAAAGGAAGCAAAGCATGACCTTGTGGAGCCATAAATTCCACTAGGAGTAACCATTGAAGAAGATATGTTAGGTGCAATGGAAAATCTAAAGTTTGCAGATCACAACCTATCAAAGGAGAAGAAGTTCCCAGAGTTATCACTGAAGAAATATTTGAATATATTCATTTGTCAAGAGACATCATTTATCTTGGTTGAGGCACATGCTTGGGTTGCAGGGTTGGAGAAATCAGGGATTCTGAACTTGTTATAGATCTTTCACTTTGGTAGGAGAGCCGAGATCAATGCCTATGTTAAGATGCTGCTAAGCTATGTCCATAGAGGGTACCTATGGCTGGGTAGGGTTGTGTCCATAGATATATATTTTATTTTGTAGATAACATGGTTTCCAATGGCAGGGGAGGACCCATCGCCACTATTTATAGATAAGTCAGACGAGAAAGCTTTGTTAGAGAGGATGAAAGAGAAGTTTGATATGTATAGAGGAGCACGCGGGCCCAATGTAAAAAGTATCAATGATGAGTGTGCCAGGTTTGCGACACAAGTCTTGGCTTGCAAATTGATGAGGAAGTGTTGCAAGGATCAATTGTCGAAAGGTGTGATAGAAGCATCAAAGAAGTGTGTAGAAGGTGTACAAATAAATTGGGCAACATTAATATTAAATCAATTTTTGACGGATTGGAGAGAGGCACATGAAAAGGGAACAAAATTCCATTACGCATGGTTGTTAATATTGATAACATTAGTGGCTTGGAGGGAGCTAGAAGACACACAATTTCTGTCAGCTATGAACAAACCTTTTTTGGCAGCGAGATAGATAACTTGTGGCATACTGCGCACACAGAGAGACAATTGGATAACAACATCACTTTTTACATCTATAAGGAGGTAATTCGACAATGCATTCAAGGTACATCATGCATATTACCACAAGTGGTAGAAGCATACAAGGAAGTTGCACATTTTAAGGTAGGATGCCATCATTTGTACATTCAAGTGAAGAGGGACCCAACTCAGGAATGGTTGACCATGAGATATAGGGTGATCGAAGAAGAAATGAGACATATCATGGAATATTGGGATGTCGAGTGGAAGATCCCAATGACTAAAACAGAACAACCAGAGACACAACACCCATAAGTATAAGAAGTAGGAGATGATGAAGAAGAAAAAGACAAGGAAACCGAGGAAAAGGTGCAGGTGACACACAAAATACTATACCGCGGTTGGGAAAGAAGAGGAAAGACACAGACAAGGGGAAAACAGTCCAACAATGCAAGAATAGGAAAGTTATGAGGGAAACGACCATTCGAGAACTAACAAATGATGACTTAGAAAATATCATAGATCAAGTCAAGGAGGTTACTAAGGAGGCTTTTGAGTGAGTTGCATCGAAGCAAGAAGAAAGGAACTCAGACGTGCAAGCGCAGATTGTCGCACTATGACAAATTTTGGAGACAATTAGGATAATACTAGTTAGAATAGGAGAACAAGATCATATGGAGAGTACGATGAAGACCACATAGGTGAAATTGATGACATATCACCCATCCACAACATCAGGAGAGGGTCGAGTGATGAAGATAGCGACATGATCTTTAGAGTTCCCTATGACAGAGTTACAAGAGCACACAAAGGAGCTTAGTCATATCAAGTTGGTTTTATCTTAGTTGCCAATAGAAGTATTACATCATTTTCAGAAGAACATCATGTAGGAAATTCAATTGTGCGTGATGTCAATGCTTATGGAATTGACTAAGGTAGTTGTAGAAAATGATGTGCTATTGGCATAATATGATAAAATTAGGTTGGAGAGGGAGGAGGCCGCACATAGGATGGAAAGATTGAAACAAGTAGTTCAAGGGGTCTATAGTAATATTCCACAAGTTCCTATGGAGGTAGAAACCCCTTTAGAATAACATGTCACAAAGATCAGTGAAGCCATTCAGGTCTTCCACACAAATATTATTGATTTGGAAGCACACCAGACACCAAGCACTCCACTAGAGGAAAGAGAGAAAATGGAGAAGATTGTGACAACAACCATAGAGAACATTAGAAGTCTGGAAGCAAAGTGTGAAAATATATAAAAATAAAGCACATAAGTATGGACTAAAATATGAAGTCTATCAGGCAAGATAGGTGACTAGTGATCAATTATCTGGTTGGGTGTAGAAAGCTTGATCATTGGAGATGGCTAGGTGACTTTCTTCCTAGAGATTTCTAGTTTTTCATGGAGGACCCTAACTTGTAATAACCTTTCTATACTAACAAAACATTTTCAAGTGAGGAACAAGTTGACTTGTAAATAATTTTTGAAATGTGATTTTTTTTTTTCACATATTGCATGTAATAATTTATTTTGATAATCACACTTTTAAAATAGTTTAGTTTTTTTTTTTAGAAAATTAAAATACATTCTAAATAAAGTGAGTTAATAAGTGAGTAAATTCAACTTTTTTGGTTGGTGAGACAAAGTTTCACCTTGTTCCATTTTTTTTAATTCTTATAATTTGAGTCATTTAAAAATCAACTCTTAATCCAAGTTCCATCGTCAAAGTTCTCATAAAATTATGAATTTTAATAAAATTCTTGTCAAATTTGGAAAAAAATTCTACCATAAAAATAAATAAATTTGTCCACTTAACTTCATTCTAAAACTCCATTAAAAAAAAAATGTTATCACATATATTAATAATGCTACTAAATATTGAAACAAATTTGGTCAAACTTGGAGAAGAATTTTCATCATAAAAAAAGTGAATCTATCCACATAACTTCATTCTAAAACTCCAAGGAAAAAGATTCCATCACATATGTTAGGAATGCTACTAAATGTCATTAATTTCATTTATTAGGCTAGAATTATACATTTTAAATAGTTAAATTTTTGCATCCATAAAAGTGAGACACACTCCGTAATTTTAATAGAAAACATGTGGTCACATACGTTGATAAATGAATAATATCACTAAATTAGAAATATAAAAAAAACAAAACTTTAATTATTGTTTTTTTTAAGTAAGCATGGTTATTTTAATTATAATTTGACAAAATATACATTAGAAGTGAGTGGCCATAAGAGACAGATAGACATTCTTGTCCAACCAGACTCCTGGCCTGCCCGGAGGAAAACCATGCCAGCTTGCAAAAAGACAACAAAAAAACTATGATTATAAGAGTTTGCTTTCTCTCTACTGCCTGAAACAATTGACTTATCACTATAAAAGGCTACTATGATTGTTAAATTCAAACTATAAAAGACTACAATGACTGCTAACAAACCTAAAAGCCAAAACATAAAATCTATAATTGAGTTAATCTTCATGAGGAGTAGGAACGTGGGACCCTTCTGCGGGCTTCACCATTTCTTGTCGAGACCGAGAGTAAGGAGTCCTAGTAGAGGTTTAAGAACCTTTTGTTGATATTATGGTAGCTACGGGAGACATTAACCTCTACATGTAACCTTTGACGAGACTAGAATATTCTGGGAAGCAAGAGAAACCCTAAAACGTTGGATAATAACCCTCAAAGACAAGTTGTCTCAAGAGAATAATTAATATTGAATTATTAGCCTCCAGGAAGAGAAGTTGGCCCAGTCAGGTGAGTTGTAGTATAAATAGATGGCTCTATAGCTCATTTGACTCACTCACTCTCACGACTACATAAGGACAAGTGGTGTGCATGACAAGGAGAACTGTAACTGTCGCAGTAGTGACTTAGTCTTGGGTTATGGTTTGGACTTTATGCTTGCTATTTGGTTATTTTTCTTGGTACGCTAGCCTAAAGAGAGGTATGCTACCTTGGTTGGCTATTGGTCTTCTTATGAAATTATTCTATCTGTTAAGATTAAAGGTGCTCGGGGGTGGCCTTTGTGCCTATGGTTGGGTGACAATATTGCTATATTGTCTATGGTGAAAATGAGCACATCTCTTTTATTCTAATAGGTTATGGTCCCACACCTCTTTCAATCGGTCTAACCACTGGAAGGAAGCTAAACCATAAATTATCAATCTCTTTGAAGAACTGCCGCTAGGGTTTCTAGCAAGTGCAGTTATTGAAGCACTGTCGCTAGGGTTTCTAGCAGGTGCAACTGCAAACCCTAATTTTTTTTCCCAACACATTATGATGGAACGTTTTTCCCAAGGAAAGGATATTCTAGTTCCCCTTAGTCCAATGCACCTATTGGCACTCTTAGAAGTCAAAAACGTCAAGGTTGAGATTTTGGGTCAAAGTCAACATTTGACTAATAAAAATCAAAGTTTGACCAGCTATCAATCAACAAAAAGAATGAATGTAAAGGCATATCATTTACACTATTCAACTCTTGTGGGATCCCTTGAAGATACCATGTGGATAATTGACAATGGAGCTTCCAAGTATATGCCAAGAGACCAGATCAGACTCTCTAGTTTGAACGAAAATAAGACATCTCATAAAGTAGAACTTGGAGACAAGAACACCTATCCAGTCAAAGGAATTGGTCAAGCCTCCATCAAATTAGAATCAGGTAACAATGTCCATTTGAATAATGTCTTATATGTACCTGGTTTTGAAAAGAATCTTGTATCTATATCTTTCCTAGAAGACAAAGGATATAGAATATCCTTTGTAGATGGTGAAGTACTATCTTGGTCTAGAGACTCCAACATAGAGAATGTTAGAGTTATTGGAACTCGTGAAGGCAGAATATACAGACTACTAGAACGAAATGATGAATCTCTTGTACATGATGAAGTCAATCCCAATGAACTTTGGCATAGAAGGTATGCTCACCTTAACTAGTAAGCATTACCTTTCCTCAAGAAAATGGTTTTAGGAATACTAGAACTATAATCTGTACATGAAGGAATTTGCAGAGGATGTGCACTTGGTAAAAATGCTAAGAAGCCATTCTCATGTAGCGATAATAAATCTAAGGAAATCCTATATCTAATACATTCAGATGTTTGCAGTGCAATGCTAGTCAAATCTCTAGGAGGTTCTCTTTATTATGTAACTTTCATAGATGATTACTCAAGAAATACTTGGTTTTATCTCTTGAAGACAAAGGATGAAGTTTTCAACAAGTTTCATGAATTCAAGGTAGAAATAGAAAACCTCACAAATAAGAAAATCAAGACTCTGAGAACAGATAATGGAGGAGAATACACATTCAAGGAAATTGTTTTCTTTTGTAAATCAACATGGATTAGAAGGGAGCTAACCATTCCTGATAATCCTGAACAAAATCGTGTAGCAAAAAGGAAGAATAGATCCTTTGAAGAAACCATGAAGGCACTAATGAATGATCAAAGTCTATCCATGTACCTATAGGGAGAAGCAACCATGACAACAATATATGTTCAGAACAAAACTCCCCATTGCATATTGAAGGATATGACTCCAGAAGAATCCTTCTGAGGAAAGAAACCTAGTGTGGAACACTTAATAATATTTGGTTTTCCCGCTTACATTCATGTTCCCAAGGATAAAAGGAAGAAACTAGAACCCTCATGAAGGAAGGGCATATTTGTTGGATATAATGAATCCTCGAAAGCCTACATAATCTATATTCCATAACAACATAAGATTGAAGTCAACATAGATGTAAATTTTGATGAGAAGTTGGATTTCAATAAATCTATAGAAGACTCCATGGAAGAGGAATATGAAGAGCCTAAAGAAGAAAGCACTTATTTTCCAGAAAGTCAGAATGAAGAACCAGAAAAACTTGATCATCCAGTGCAACGATGCAGACCTATTGAATTAGTCAATATACCCAAAACTAGAAAACATCTAGCTTGGCTTGAAGCTACTCTACAAGAAGCAGAAAGACTCAAAGCTCCAAGTGGCACTTTTAGAGAAATCAAGAAGCCCAAAAGATTCTCTAGATATGCAACATGTATGAAGAAACTTATAATTGAATAACCTGCCACATTTGAAGAAGCAGTTCATAAGAAACAATGGAAAGAAGCCATGATATAAGAATACCATTCTATCATGAAAAATGATGTGTGGGAAATTGTACCTAGACCCAAGGAAAAATCAGTGGTAACTTCAAAATGGGTCTATAAGATCAAACATGTAATAGATGGAAGCATAGATAAATACGATGCAAGGTTCGTGGCTAGAGGGTTCTCCCAGAAGGAGGGAGAATATTATGAAGAAACATTTGCTCATGTTGCCATATATACTTTTATTAGAGCCATTATGTCCCTTGCTGCTTCCATGGGATGGAGTTTACATCAGATGGATGTAATGACAACTTGTCTCAATGGATAAATTGAAGAACAAGTGTACATTGAACAACCTCAAGATTTTGAGGTGCATCTAAGAGACACTCATGTTTTCAGATTAAATAAAACCCTATATGTAATCAAGAAATCTCCAAGATATTGGTATGCCAGAATTGGCAGTTACTTAATAAGACTTGGTTTCTCTAAGAGTCATGTAGATTCAAATATCTACTACAAGGTTGTGAATAATGAACCTGTGATTCTACTGTTGTAAATCGACGATTTATTCTTGACAGGTGCAGAGTCTCTCATCACCCAGTGTAAAAAGGACTTAGCGTGGTGAAATATTCCTTGGACAAGGAAGTATGTAGTAAATATCCTTAAAAAATTTGGAATGATGGATTGCAAATCCATGGCCACTCCTATGACCACATATATAAGAAAAGTAAGAGACTCAGATTCTGATAAAGTAGATCCATCCCTGTATCAACAATTGATTGGGTCATTGATGTATCTAGTGAATACTCGACCACCTATTCGCTTTGTTGTAAACACTTTAATCCAGTTCCAGGTGGAACCCAGACATGAGCACTGGATAGCTGCAAAGCATGTTCTAATATATATTTGCGGGATGTTAAACTATGGTTTAAGATACATCTCAACCAATGATATACAACTTCATGGAATCTCATATTCAGATTGGGTAGGGAGTGCAAAAGACAGAAGGAGTACTTCAGGGATATGTTTCATCTTGGGCTCTGCTATGATATCATGGGCCAATAGAAAACAAAAGTCTGTCTCACTCAGCACTGCAGAAGCAAAATATATCACAACATGTGAAGCATGTACCGAAACAAAATGGTCGAGGAAGATGATTTCTGGACTATTTAATCAGGTACCAGATTCGACTGTAATATACTGTTACAATCAAAGTTGTATGAAGCTATCAGAACACCCAGTGTTTCATGACCGATCGAAACATATTGAGATCAAATACTACTTTATTTGTGATAAAGTCCAGGAAGGAGAAGTGAAACTCCAGTATATTTCCACAGATGAGGAAGTAGAAAATATTTTGACAAAGCCTCTATTCAGAATAAAGTTTGTGTACTTAAGGGACAAGATGGGGCTCATGGAGATAAGTCCCTTAGTTGAAAGGGAATATATGGCTCCCTAGGATGGGAGGGAGAACTGATATGTTATTGATATATGGATAGTCATTTTCTAGTTTGGAAATTGGTCCAGGTTGAAAAGTCACTTTCAAGTTCGGAAAGTGGTCCAAGATTCTTGATGGAAAATTATTTTCTAGTTTGGAAAATGGCCCAAGTTGGGAAGTCACTTTCTAGTCTGAAAAGTGGTCCAAGATTTCTGATGGACAATCATTTTTCAGTTCAAAAAATGGTCCATAACAAACATACATTTTCGTAACGAAAATGGTCCGATAGATTGCTGATGTACCATAGACAATGATTCCCCTTGTGTCCAGTGTGGGGTAATGGGCTAGGACAGTCATTCTCCTTGACAGTCACTCTAAGAAGTTTTCAAGAAGAATGGTCCACCTCTCAGGGCAGTCATTCTTTCAAAGTTCATAGTTGTGAGAAGTTTCGAAGAATGGTCTGATGTAGGAGGTTGGTGCAGGGCAATAATTTCTATAGGAAATGGTTTGGATAGTCATTCCTTAGGGAAGATTCATTCTCTCCAAGTTGCACTATGATTAGTGTTGGAAGAATGACCCAGTTAGGTTGAATGGTCTAGGTTCAACAATCATGGACAATTATTCTTCTATGCTTGGGAAGAGTATTCCAGATAGCCCATGGTTGATGTTTAACTCTCTAAGGGTAGATGCTCTTCCAGATATCATAGATGTGAGTGGAAGAATGGACCACTAGATGAATCAATTTGTATCATGATATTTTTTATGTAGGTTGATATCAAATGATATGATTTTTGTAGAGATTGTATGTCTCTGGACAATAGTTTTATGCTACTATGGTGAATGTGATCCACTAGTAGTGACCATGTGTCACTGGTTAGTAGTAGTGTGCTACGAGAGGAGTGATTGTGTACCACTATATAGTAGTTGTATACTACTCTGAATAGACACAATGGTGTTATATTGGATGGAATTGTTTGGATTTCCATGGAGAATATCTAGTTGGATAGTGATGATGGTGCTTGTGAGTTGATCATGTGATAACCTGTGTGTCTATGATGATGTTACTGATTGAATGGTTTGTTTGTGCTCAATACCATTTCCTTTAATACATACCTATCTAGGAGGCAATGTTGTTATTATGGTATCTGTGGGAGGTATTAATCTCTATGTGTAACCTTTGACGAGACTAGAATATTTCTGGAAGCAAGCGAAACCCTGAAACGTTTGATAATAACCCTAGAAGACAAGTTGGCTCAATAGAATAATTAATATTGAGTTATTAGCCTCCAGGAAGAGAAGTGAACCCAATTAGGTGAGTTGGAGCAGTATAAATAGAGGGCACTATAGCTCATTTGGATTCACTCACTCTCATGACTGCATAAGGACAAGTGGTGCACATGACTGGAGGAGAATTGCGACTGTTGCAGTAGTGACTTAGTCTTGGGTTATGGTTTGGACTTTCTTCTTGGTCTTTGGTTATTTTTTCCTGGTATGCTAGCCTTGGAGAGAGGTACGCTACCTTGATTGGCCATTGGTCTACTTCTAGAATTATTCTATCTATTAAGGTTAAAGGTGCTCGGGGGTGGCCTTTGTGCCTATGGTTGGGTGACAACATTGCTATATTGTCTATGATGAAAATGAGCACATCTCTTTTATTCTAACACTTTTTTCACCCACTATCTAGAAAACCACTCCTTGTTTTTTAACGAGCCAAGATCCCATTGTGATTAGAAAACTAACATGTTTCTTTAGAATATTTAGTCTCTGAGAAAGTTGTTTGAATTTATCCCACTGTGGCTTTGTGATCGCACAGTTTGTAGTTAGGAAGAAAGGCTAGAAGATAGAGGTCCAAACTGGCGTAACATGAACCTATCCCACCCAATGTCACTACGATGGGAAGGTTCTTTCTCTTTAGGGTGGTGAGGCCTAGGGGAGATGTCCCTGATGACCTGGGGTTTTGAAGAGGCTAAAGGATACTCAGACAATGACAAGTTTCCCCCTTCATAGATCACCTCCAAAAACAGATAGTCCAGCTTATAGCCAACAAAGATAACCAAGTAGAATCCCTGCCAGAGAACAACACAACAATAAATTGATATATGCAGGCTTTGGTTAGTACTTCATATATATCAAAGACTATTTGATATTCAATATAAGAAATTTGAAAGTAAATGTTGACGAAGTCAATGTTTACAAAATAGTAGTAAAAGTAAATGTCACTTCACCAATAAATGCTAGAACGATATGGCATTCAGTGCAACAAATCAATACTTAACTCAATTAATGCCTTTAACTACCATTCAATTGCTCATAAAAATGAAACGTTGCTCCATTAAAGATGTAATAACCAAGGATGACGTCAACAACTAGGGTTAGTAAATTAGCTAGAGCTAGGGTTAGTGTAGTTAGGGTTTCAATTGAAAAGTTTTGAGAGTGTTTAGATCAAGTTCTTACTTCAATGTTGGAGGACTTAGATCAATGCCTTAGGGTTTAATGGAGTCATAAGTGAAGGACACAAGAGTTGAAGGGGGTGAGATTTTAAAGGACTGGAGGGATAAGTTTTGAAGTGCTGCTAAAGCAGGGCCTCAAAATCATAACCCTAGGGGAGAGAGGCTCACTCCGGTGTTGCTAAAGCAAGGCCTCGTGCTCTCTCCTCCTTCCCGACAAACAACTAGCTCAAATGAAATACAAAATCAAGACAAGAGGGCTTAAAGAGGGAGAGTGTTGCTAAATCAAGGCTCTTTCATCAAACCCTAAAAGAAAACAGCCCTAGGTGTAGATGACCTAGGCCTGGGATGTCCTCTTCCTCTTGAAGTCAAAATGGTACGGCTAGCTAAAGGGAGGAAGAAAAACGAGTGTAGCTATGGCTAGGCTCTCTTCTTCTTCTTCAATGGCTAAAATCTTTTCTATCAGGGGACATGAGACAAGGACCTACTTGTGTGCTTGTCACCTAAGGTTTTGATTCAACAAATTATAAATACATGCAAGAAAATAAGACTACAACCATTCATTTAAGAAGTTTTGCATAAAAATACTTACAATTCATCAAAAATAACCATGCAAACCCTAGTTGTAACACCTTCCTTCAAGAAAAACAACATAGAATGCCAAAAATATCTTCCTTCAATAAGTGCGCCTTCCTTAAATTAGCCAATAACCCAAATAGGGCGCAAAAAACCATACCTCACTAATGAGTGAGTAACTTGTGATGATAAAATGAGAATCAAAATCCTCAATATATACTGTATCAATGACCTAATTTTACTTTTTAGGTCATAAAAAGGTCGACAAGGCCATAATGTCAAAATCATACTGTTTTTACATTAAATGCTAAGTAAAAACCCTAATTAAGCAAAAAAGAGAGTAAGAGCCCCTTCAAGGGAAGCACTAGCCCTTTCTAGGGAAAATGAGACATACAGGAGAAAAATGTTAGCCCCCCAGGGGCCTCTCCAACATGCCACACATGCCACTGCTGCTCAGTCTGCCTCCAAAAGCGTCCATGAAGATGGATGACATCATGGTGAAGATGGGGATGTCCTAAGCCTTCCAAGGTTAGCGTTCCACTGAAAAGGGGTCATTCCCCCTAGGTCTAGTCCTGCTTGAGTGTCTCTGGTGGAACGTCCTCTTCTTCTCAAGTGAAAAACCCCTGATCAAGCTCTGTCGTGTCTTTTCCCCATGATGAGGTCTCAACATCCATCTGGTGGGCTCTTCAGCCCCATGGAGGTCCAAACTGGTCATCTCCCCATGTGTATTGGTCCAAATGGTACATGTCCATTGGGCATGGTCCTGCACATCAAAAGATACGCCCTCCATGGGATCATCAGTCACAAGGATCATAGCAATGCCAATCACATCTCATCATCAATATTATTAAACATATGCATAAAACCCCTAATACATTAGTCAATAGCTCAAAGACTTTACAAAAAGCTGCAATACAAGATTGGAGAAAAGGACAAGGCGTCCTATTGGGCTAGTGTCCACAAGAAAATGAGAGTTTCTAGAAAGATCTCATCCAAGCCATGTAAGTGAGGTGATGTGGTTAGGGGATGTCCAAACATGTGGGTGCAGTGAGCGCCAAGGATGCATAGGTGTTACCTGTGGGCGCCTTTGTAGAAGGCAATCTATCCCTGTCATGGATGCATTTTTTCCAAGCCCATTCTTGCCTTTATTCTTTTTATTCTTTTATTTGATTTTTTGTTCAAAAGCTAATTAGTGGACACTGCCTTGTCATGGTGACCAGAGATGACAATGTTACCCACAAGTACTTTTACAGAGATGAGAAGGTTGGCTCGTGATGAGACCCCCTTTCCCTTGGCCATGCAACCAAGAGTCACTGCCCTGGCGTGGTAACCAGTTGGTGGACATGTCATACTACTAGGTACCCATGGACCTAATAGGATGGCTCATGATGAGACCCCCTATCCTCTGATTAGGTTTTGTTTTATTATTTTTCTAGGTCCCTCTTGTTTCTTGCTGAGAAGCCTTTTATTGCTTTCTCGGGGATCCTTGGGCAAAGCATCTCGAGGTTTATTCTTAGGATTTTATCTTTTACCAACTTGCTTTTACCTTATGGGCCTTTAGCCCCTTCTTCCCACGAGGTAAGGTGCAGTCCTGAAAATAGGCCAACCCATTACCTGGACAAGGGGAATGGGATAAGTGAGCGGGAGATAAAATGGAAAGTGGTGTTATGATGGGAGCGAACGATGGCTTTTTCAGAAATTCCCCAAGTGGAAAACCAAGACCTATGGGCACATGCTTGCTAGGGAACTTATCAATTTCCCCAAGCATGGTCAAGTGGGATAATGTAAGATCAAAGCAGTTGTTATAGATTAAAGGAATTAGATGCATATATTTAAAGGTTTCAATGATCAAAAGTGACAGATACCATGATACTTGGACCAATTACTTCATGGAGCAAGAACCTCTTCTGATACAGGATCAAGCCGATGGTGATGGATGATGTTGTTGTTGACAAGACAAAAGATGATGAATGAAGAAAAGGCATGCCCTCCAGGGCCATGCTCAGGTCAATCCTGCTCTCGGTACTCCATGTCTAGGACCTATGGGCCTCGAGACATGATCTCCTAGTTATCCCTAAAAAGTGGGGATAACATCTGGCTCCAACTCGAGGACATGTGCTCACTGTAGAGTGCATGAGAACCTTAGCATCTTTGGCATAACCTGCAGACCTGCTCAATCTCGATAGAAGTATCAGTAACAAAATTGAGGTGGTAATTCCACCCCAGCACACATATAGGTGTATATATACCAAAGTAAAACAATCAATATGCAAATGCAAAGCAAAGTGCCTACCTTTACTTACCTATTGGCCGGATGTTTGATGTAGTCAAACGACTAGTGTAGCCAATCCAAAAATGTCCCACGATACTTGCCTTTGTGCTTCATCATAAACCAAACTAGTGATAAATCAAGCACAAAAATGTCATGAGTTAGAATATACAACATATCATCGGAAATCTCAAAGTCTAACTCATGGAGGCGGGTGGAAGGGATAAAATCCTTCCAAGTCCATCTCTGAGGAAAGTACTCAATCCACTTCAGGAAGGGGTCAAGAAAAATCCAAGGTCCATAACACTGACTCAAAAGGTCGGCACACTGGCTACTTAAGACGTTCTCATACCATGAAGTCTGGGAAGGGATTGACAAGGATGTATTAGACGACTGGAAAATTCTCAAGGGATAGTTGAAAAACTGAGAAGATGAACTTAAGCTTGTAATATTTAACCAACCCTTGGATTCTCGGGTTTGCTTCAGAGGGAACTCAATGAAAAAGGTATAATTCCCAACTGCACCTTTAATGATTCAACAAGGTAAGGCAATAAGAGGTGGCTAGAGAAAAATGTCATGAGAATCTCTCTCTAGGCAAACAATGTTCTTACTCCTATAAAAACTTGAGCACAATGGTGGTTGATAGTCATCTTCGTAGAACAAATCCAAATGCTCAGAGGAGAAATCATCAAATTCCTCAAGGTATGACCGAAAATAATTAGGAAATCATAGCACCAAGTCATCCTTGGGTGTTTGGGGGGCATTGGTAAAAAACTCATCTCCTTGTTGCCACTGGTCAGGAGCTCGCTGTGATAATTGCAAAGAGAAAACTTGGAGATGACTCCTTATGTCATAGATAGGATCCATATCATAACCAATTGCATCCCACCTACGTCTCTCAACATGTATGAACTCATCAAAATCAACTATGTCTGTATCAATATCATAACATGGAGAGTTGAAATCATTCAAAATCTCACCCATCTCCTCCTCTTTTCTCAAATCATAAAGTAGGCAATTACCCGAGTCTTGGGGAGGTGGGTAACTTACTTTTTCTTCTTGTGAAGGGGCTTCTAGGACTTCGGCATCTTCATTCGGGGATTCCATTTCTCCATCACTCTATGAATCATGAAATAAGGTATCATCAAAATCCTGGAAAGGAAAGAAACTAACCTTATCGTCTTGTTGTTGTGTAGGTGGAGAAGGCTTATGGATCGCTTCATAAAGAGGAAGAGGGCATGCTGATACTTCATTATTGGGTTCCATCTCCTCAACTATCTCTTCATCAATCCCTCGTCGATTTGTGGTTTGTTCCCCTTCTTCTTGGAGATCAATGATGAAGCTCTCAAGGGAAAACAAATTCTCTCCATTGAGAGTACTTAAGGTAAAGAGGCATCCTATATCAAACGAGGAGATCTTCTTCTCAATCACTACAACCATGTAGTAAGCTTCATCGAGTGTCCTTGGGGTTATTTTATCAAGAGGGAAATTCAGATATCCCAAAAGTGCACGAGTAAAGAGATGGACCATGTATCTCTTCTTGGGATGATGACTTTCAGGAATTTGATATAGCATGTTCTCAAATCTATCCTGGAAGTCTCCGATAGTTTCATGCTCAGTTTGCTTTATATGCTCGAGTTCTTTTAATAGTCATGAGATATCTTCTAGTTGGATACCCCATTCCTCAAGAAAGGTTTTCTCAAATTTCTCCATATTCGTGATGCCGGCATCAACGAGGTTGTCATACCACTTTTTGGAATTGTGAGAAAGAGTGGCAGAGAAAAGTTTCATGACCACGTCTTCAACATAATCATCAACCGGGTAGGATAGAAAGAAATTCCAGAAGTTTCTCATGTGATATTCAACTCTCTCTCTATCACCACCAGTGAATCCAGGGAGAAAATTTATGTATTCAAAGGGCATTTGTTGAGGGTACCCCGGGATGTTACTCATGTCTAAAGGCTTGTAGTTCCTAGGATCCCATTGTGAATTCATCATTGGCTTCGTCATCAGTGGAGTCGCCAAATAGTTTTCTTGAAACTAACAAAGAAATAGGGAAAAAACACTAGTGGAGTTGCTAGGTAAGCTTCTAAGATAAGGCTCTAAGGCAAGGCTTACCAAAAATATTTGTCCTCTGAGGAGAATGGACTCAGTGTTCCCTGACAATGACGCCAAAATTTTATCGCACATTTTGTAGCTAGGAAGAAAGGCTAGAAGATAGAGGTCCAAATTGGCATAACATGAACCTATCCCACCTAATGTCACCACGATGGGAAGGTTATTTCTCTTTAGGGAGGTGAGGCCCAGGGGAGACGTCCCCGGTGACCTAGGGTTTTGAAGAGGCTAAAGGATAATCAGACAATGACAAGTTTCCCCCTTCACAAATCACCACCAAAAATAGATAGTCCGGCTTATAGCCAACAAAGATAACCAAGTAGAATCCCTGCTCGAGAACAAAGCAACAATAAACTGATATATGCAGGCTTCGGTTAGTACTTCATATATATCAAAGACTATTTGATATTCAATATAAGCAATTTGAAAGTAAATTTTGACGAAGTCAATGTTTACAAAATAGTAGTAAAAGTAAATGTCACTTCACCAATAAATGCTAGAACGATATGACATTCAGTGCAAAAAATCGATACTTAACTCAATTAATGCCTTTAACTACCATTCAATTGCTCATAAAATGAAGCGTTGTTGCATTGAATATGTAATAACCAAGGATGACGTCAACAACTAGGGTTAGTAAGTTAGCTAGAGCTAGGGTTAGTGTAGTTAGGGTTTCAATTGAAAAGTTTTGAGAGTGTTTAGATCAAGTTCTTACTTCAACGTTGGAGGACTTAGATCAATGCCTTAGGGTTTAATGGAGTCATAAGTGAAGGATGTAAGAGTTGAAGGGGGTGAGATTTTAAAGGAATGGAGGGACAAGTTTTGAAGTGCTGCTAAAGCAGGGCCTCAAAATCATAACCCTAGGGGAGAGAGGCTCACTCTGGTGTTGCTAAAGTAAGGCCTTGTGCTCTCTCCTCCTTCCTGACAAACAACTAGCTCAAATGAAATACAAAATCAAGACAAGAGGGCTTAAAGAGGGAGAGTGTTTCTCTTTAAGTCAAAATGGTATAGCTAGCTAAAGGGAGGAAGAAAAAGGAGTGTAGCTATGGCTAGGCTCTCTTCTCTTTTTCTTTAATGGCTAAAAGCTTTTCTATCAGGGGACATGAGACAAGGACCTACTTGTGTGCTTGTCACCTA
Organism: Picea glauca; assembly: GCA_000966675.3. NCBI lineage: Eukaryota > Viridiplantae > Streptophyta > Pinopsida > Pinales > Pinaceae > Picea > Picea glauca. Next base: position 54,956 of record JZKD02S0923448.1, on the reverse strand, counting down.
GGGTTTTGATTCAACAAATTATAAATACATGCAAGAAAATAAGACTACAACCATTCATTTAAGAAGTTTTGCAGAAAAATACTTACAATTCATCAAAAATAACCATGCAAACCCTAGTTGTAACACCTTCCTTCAAGAAAAACACCATAGAATGCCAAAAACATCTTCCTTCAACAAGTGCGCCTTCCTTAAATCAACCAATAACCCAAATAGGGCGCAAAAAATCAGACCTCACTAATGAGTGAGTAAGTTGTGATGATAAAATGAGGATCAAGATCCTCAATATATACTGTAACAATGACCTAATTTTACTTTTTAGGTCATAAAAAGGCCGACAAGGCCATAATGTCAAAATCATACTGTTTTTACATTAAATGCTAAGTAAAAATCCTAATTAAGCGGAAAAGAGAGTAAAATATCCTTCAAGGGAAGCACTAGCCCTTTCTAGGGAAAATGAGACATCTAGGAGCAAAATGTTATCCCCCCAGGGGCCTCTCCAACATGCCACATGTGCCACTGCTGCCCAGTCTGCCTCCAAAAGCATCCATGAAGCTGGATGACATCATGGTGAAGATGGGGATGTCCCAAGACTTCCAAGGTTAGTGTTCCACTAAAAAGGGGTCATTCCCCCTAGGTCTCGTCATGCTGGAGTGTCTTTGGTGGAACGTCCTCTTCCTCTCAGGTGAAAAACCCTTGATCAAGCTCTGTCTTGTCTCTTCTCCCTGATGGGGTCTCAACATCCATCTGGCGGGCTCTTCAGCCCCATGGAGGTCCAAATTGGTCATATCCACATGTGTATCGGTACAAATGGTACCTGTCCGTCGGGCATGGTCTTGCACATCAAAAGCTATGCCCTCCATGGGCTCATTAGTCACAGGGATCATAACAATGTCAATCAAATATCATCATCAATATTATTAAACATATGCATAAAACCCCTAATACATCAGTCAATAGCTCAAAGACATTACAAAAACCTGCAATACAAGATTGGAGAAAAGGACAAGGCGTCCTATTGGGATAGTGTCCACAAGAAAAGGAAAGTTTCCAGAAAGATCTCATCCAAGCCATGTAAGTGAGGGGATGTGGTTAGGGGATGTCCAAACATGTGGGTGAAGTGAGGGCCAAGGATGCATAGGTGTTACCTGTGGGTGCCTTTGTAGAAGGAGAGCTGTCCCTCTCATGGATGCATTTTTTCCAAGCCCATTCTTGCCTTTATTCTTTTTATTCTTTTATTTTCCTTTTTGTTCAAAATCTAATCAGGGGACACTGCCTTGTCATGGTGACCAAAGCTGATAGCGTTACCCACAAGTAATTTCGCAGAGATGAGAAGGTTGGATTGTGATGAGACCCCCTTTCCCTTGGCCATGCAACCAAGAGTCACTACCCTGGCGTGGTAACCGGCTGGTGGAAATGTCATACTGCTAGGTACCCATGGACCTAATAGGCTGGCTCGTGATGAGACCCCCTATCCTATGATTAGGTCTTGTTTTATTATTTTTCCGGGTCCCTCTTGTTTCTTGCTGAGAATCCTTTTATTTCTTTCTCGAGGATCCTTGGGAGAAGCATCTTGAGGTTTATTTTTAGGCTTTTATCTTTTACCAGCTTGCTTTTACCTTCTGGGCCTTTAGCCCCTTCTTACCATGAGGTAAGGTGCAGTCCTAAAAATAATTCAACCCAATGCATGGACACGGGGAATGGGATAAGTGAGCGGGAGATAAAATGGAAAGTGGTGTTATGATGGGAGCGGGCGATGGCTTTTCAGAAATTCCCCCAGTGGCAAACCAAGACCTATGGGCATAGGCTTGCTAGGGTACCCTGTCAATTTCCCCAAGCATGGTCAAGTGGGATAATGTAAGATCCAAGCAATTGTTAGAGATAAAAGGAATTAGATGCATATATTTAAAGGTTTCAATGATCAAAAGTGACACATACCATGATACCTGGACCAATTACCTCATGGAGAAAGAACCTCTTTTGATACAGGATCAAGCCGATGGTGATGAATGCTGTTGTTGTTGACAAGACAAAAGATGATGAATGAAGAAAATGCGGGCCCTCCAGGGCTATGATCAGGTCAATCCTGCTCTCGGTACTCCATGTCTAGGACCTGTGGGCCTCAAGACATGATCTCCTAGTTATCCCTAAAAAGTGGGGATAACAGGCTTCATGCTCTGAGCCATAAGAGTTTTTATATGCCAGTATAATTCAACAGTCTAAAGTACTTTGAAAACCCAATTTCTAGTGCATCCCAAGTCCATAATGGATTTATTGAATTGCTTATCCACCTCTCCATCCTTAGTTTGATTCCTCTCTTTCCTTACTTCTTCCTCCATACTAGCTATGAAATCCTGCATCTATTTGTCAAAAGTTTCCTGATAGTGCTCAACCGCATCCTCAACGATCATAAAAATTTTGGTCTTTCTCTTGAGTCCTCACTAGGTTGGCGATTGCGGGACTCCATAATGACGAAAAAGTTTGTGAACAGACCCCAAAAATCTTTTTATTCACATCCAAGTTCCTTTTAAGCCAGAATCCACCAGAACAACTAATACTTAGACTGCTAGATCCTCCGAAAGATATGATTCATATCATCTTGCATACACTCTTTAACAAACTTATTTCCATACACAACCATTATGTCACCCAGGACAAGGCCGAACTCCACCTCACTAGTCGCTAATGGTCTCACAAGGGAGGATAAGCCATTCTATATTGCACATTTCGAACATTCAAACCAACATTCATACCTGGAATAGATGGCACAAGCGGAGAAGGAATGACAATTATTAACCCTATCAACATGGCGATGGACAAGACTTCCGTTGGAGAAGTACATACTTCGTCACATGCGCCACTTGATGTATTTGCATGGCCTATAGTGCCATCTATCACCCCATCCGGGGGAACAAATTTAATATATATATATATATATATATATATATATATATATATATATATATATATATATATATATATATATATATATATATATATATATATATATATATATATATATATA
>JZKD02S0923448.1:34472-49616 GCA_000966675.3 Picea glauca | reverse complement strand
GATGGGATTGGAGTAGGGTCTCATGCTAGGGTTATGAATGAGTAGGGTAGGGTTTTTCAGCATGGAAAAGGGTGAGGAGTTACTTGATTGCTCCAAAAACCCTTTGGAGTCGTGTCCCATCTTCTCCTTAGGGTCATACAATTAAAAAATCCTCGGCAAAAAAAAGGTTTCTAGGCCACTGTGGGCCTTTATTTTTATGGATGGAATCATTGCAAGCCTTAATTCTCTCATCAGGTACTTACATGATGAGGATAGATCAATGGTTAAATGCAGATTTGTTAGTCTTGGAATTCTTGATATAGCATCATTGAAGTCCAAGGCCTTAAATGCTATATATTGGTATTCATTTGGTTTTTAATGTAATTTTTGGCTTGAATACCATTCCTTTGTCTCCCTCCATTGGCCTAGCTTACATTAAGCCTCTCCATCTCTATGCTTGTAGAGGATGCTTTCTTTTTGGATTCAATTAATCATTTCAACAAGTCATCAAGGTAGGTAGTCCAATTAGGTGATTTTTTTGCCACCTTAAGTGGGATTTAGAGGTGGTTAAATAATGAATAATGTATATCCTAAGGTGGTAGAGGGTGCAGATGGTGGGTTGAAGATGAAAAAGCTTGTTTAAGCTAGTTAGGGGAAATGTGGAAAAAAGTGTGAATAAAAAAAAATAGGTTGTGAGATTGGTCCTTGGAGAGGATATAAAAATTATGCCTAACAAAGATATGAATGGTAGATTTCTTGGACACCAAATGACCAAGGTCACCTTAAAATAATGGTTGAAGGAATTATGGGAACCTTAGATTGTGTATCTACCATAATTTCACATTCTAGAGATAGGTTAGCTTTATTCCATATTTAGGTTAGAGGAATATGCATTAAAAATATTAGGCAAGTGCTAGAAGTGGGCTAACACTTCTCTAACTATGAAGAAATGGAGCCTGTGCTTTGATTCGTTCTTGGAAAAGTCCACAATGTAGTTAGTTTAGATGAATTTTCTAGGTTTACCTTCGTAGTTTTTAGTAATGAATGCCTTTAGATCCATTGGCAATAGTGTGAGTACTTTTTTGGAGGTTGATGATAGCTCCATGTGCTCTAAATTCCAATCTCTATTTGATAGAACCCATTCTTGTCAACATTGATTTGAGGGATGAATATTCTAATGAAATCAAGTCTTTTGGTTAGGGGAGAGACCTATTTTCAAACTCTTGACTATGTTGACATCTCATTTCAATGTTTGCACTACCATGTATATGGCTATTTGACCAATAAATTTGCTCATAAATTCACAAAAAATACATGGCATGGGAAGGAGCTTGTGGATAGTTCTTTGGGGAAGGAAATGGCCCAATATCTACCAGAGGTAGAGTAAGTCATGGAGAAGGAATTAGACTAGAACTTGGAAGGTTAAAATAAAAAAATTCGATGTTAGAAGTAGAATGGGAGAAGCTGACCAAAATCTCAATTCATCCCGAGTTGATGAAAGACACCAATCCATCCATGGATGAATATGGGCAAGAGACACCATTAATGGATTCATCTCATATTGACTTCAGTAAGTCCTTAATTTCTCCTTTAGTCTTTGTTCTCATGGAAAATGGAACCCATCCCCTAGATGTTGACTCCTAGACAGATTTGGGGGTTTATAAGAAGGATTTGTCTTTGGGAATTTGAAAAGGGATATTTGTTAAGGGGTTCTTTCATCTTTCCAATTTTGTGAACTGGTGTTTTTGAGGGTTTGGAAGGTGATTCTAGGGTTTCTAAGCCTTATTAGACTGATAAGGAGATCAAGGAAGTGAATAAGATATGCCTCTTCCCTTGAGTGGGGAGGGACCTAAAATCCTTTGGATTAGGATCACTACCCCTTGATATCCAAAAGCATTACTTTATCTCTGTCTAAGGAGGGATCTTAGGGTGGCCTAAGTCTAAATGGGCACAAAGAGGTTGCTATGTCTAATAGAGGAAGGGAATCACATTTGTCTACCTCAAAGCAAAGTTAGGAAAGAAAATGATCAAGGGAAGCATAAGCCATTAGAAGGGGACCTTAGAGTAGGTCATGCCCTTGATCCATGATTATTATTTCCTTCAATATTAGGGGATTGTGAAGAGTTTGATAAACCCATGCAAGAAAATTAATACTAATAGAATCTAAATCATAATGATAATAATGGAACATTCACATAATATACACAAGATTTACCTTGGAAATCCTTAACCAGGAAAACCATCTTAACTAAGAGCCACACCCTCTCTCACCATGCAAATATTTAGGTATTATGAAACTTCAATCAAACTTAATCTGTCAACTTGGATTAGATTAAAACCCTAATCCATTAGTTGAGATTGGATTACAATGGGTTGAAACCATTGGCCAAAATAACACATAATGGACATATTTTTTTTCTTTGGGGCCCTATTGGCCCCACATGCCCTCCAACTACAATGGGTTTGGTAGGGGAGGGAGGGGAAAACCTTGGTCAATATGTGACTAAGTCATCCTGCAAAGGATACAACACATACCCAACATTATTTCACTTGTTGAATACTTTGCAAAAATGGGGCATGGGGGGAGACATTCATATAATCAACTGCTAAGGGTAGCAATTCCCATTGTTTCTCTAGGCTAAGTGAACTTTTCAGTACTAGCATAATTCATTAGTGAATCTATAACATTCTTTAAGGTATCAACCTTTCCCAAAAAATGATTTGTCGTGGTCAACTATGTCTTTAACAAAATGGTATTTCACATCAATATGCTTTATCCTAGAATGATAATCAAGATTCTTTGCCAAAAAAATTGCACTTGAGATATCACAACCTATCCTCACTTGTTTATGAACAAAATGGATACTTGAACACAATATTTGAAACTATACAACTTCCATACTTCCATGAGTGGTTGTCATGTACTCAACTTCTGTAGTTGACAATGCAGCTATGACCCACCTCTTGCTCATCCAACTAATTTCTACACCAAAGAGGTTAGGAACATAGTCACTTGTAGATCTTATGCAGCCAAGATATCTAAAATAGGTTGCATCAATGAAACCTTGTATAGTCATCTCTTTGTAAGGTCTCATTCTTCCTTGGTAATGAATTGCATAATTCGAATTGCCATTCAAATTTATGGATACCTTCTTTATAATTGTCCAATGTTCCTTGGTTTTGACACACACCTTGTACTTCTTTATTTTTCCTTCTACAATAAATTTCTTCTTGAACACACATTTGCAATCAATAGGTTTTCTTCCAATGGAAAACTTGATTAGATCCCAAGCCTCATTTTTATCCAAGGAATATATTTCTTCAACCATGTCCTTCTTCTAGAGTTAACTATCCTCTAAATCCATTGCCTCCTTAACAATTATAGGATCATCATCAATAATAGATAGAACACAACTAAAATGAAATCAAGTGGGGTATGCCTTTATGGTTTCCTTCTTTCCCAAACCAATCTCCTCAAGATTGGAGTAGAAGGTTCTTCCTCTTTTGGTTCATATTCTTCTATTGAGTTAGATTCTTCATCCTCCAACTCAAACTCTATTGTCTATGGTTCCTCCTCCCTTGGTTGGAATCTCTATTTGGGAATAATTTTAACCTCTCTAAATACAACATCCCGACTATTAACAATTTTCTTTGTCACCGGGCTACAAAGTTTATAACATTTTATAGCATATTTATAACCAATAAATATACATTTTTAGCATCATTATCTAGATTACTCCTATTCCCGCTTGGAACATGCAAATAAACAACAAAACCAAAAAATATGAGATGCTTAAGAGAGGGTTTTTTTACTAGTCCATGCCTCATGCAGAGTTTTATCAATTGTTGATTTGGATGATCAATTTATAAGTAATATGCAATATCCATTGCCTTTTCCTAGAATTCCTATGCTAACCCTACACCACTAAGCATATTCCTTGCCTTTTCCATCAATGTCTTTTTCATTCTTTCTGTAACTCCATTACGTTGAGGTGTATATGGAGTAATATTTTACCTTTCTATTCCACAATTCTTAGAAAATTCCTTGAAATCATTTCCACGTAACTCTCCACCATTATCTATCCTCAATACATGTATTTTCTTCTCCATTATCTATCTGGCCTTAAACTCTTTAAATTTACTGAAAACCTCATATTTCTTTCAGAGGAAGTAGAAAATAGATCCATGTGTTCCTTGAGAAATCATCTATGAGTGAAACATATTAAAGTTTAAGCTATTATTAGGTTACCTTTAAATTTACTAGATAACAATAACATAGATAGGATCACTGAGAGAAACACAATCACAAGAGTACACAGGCATTTATCCTGGGAAAGCCTCACAGGGAAGAAAACCTAACAAAACTTCCTTAATATAGATAGCCAATACAATACTGAGACAATAAACCAAACACTAGAGAATATCCTCTCCCAAGCAATGCACCTCTCTCTCTTCCTTCTTTCAGCAATTGGTAACTACAACTTCCTTCAATACTTGCGCACTAGATAATTGAGCTGCGTGAGTGAACAAATGAGTGGTTGGCTTCCTTTATTTATGCAAACTGACAAGTGATGAAAGGATGTGTCTCTTCACTAGCAGGGCCGACTTGTCTTTTTGGGTGGTTAGAACCACTTTAATTTGCCTGGGGGTCGACTTCTTACTTTGCATATTACAATTAGGGTTTTTCCAATCCACAAAAGGGGATTTGGTCAATTACAATGCCCGACATGATCAATCCACAAAAGGGGATTGATCTAATCAATAATAAATATATTTTATCTTTTACTTTATCCACAAAAGGGGATAAGAATATTCTTTGCAGTTACACAATATTTTAACACTCCCTCTTAACAAGAAGGATATTCTTTATCTTTTGACAAGTCACTGGATGTCATCATCAACTGGGTAACAACATCCACTGGATAACATCATCAAATGGGAAACATCATCAACTAGGTAACATCATCAACTGGGTAACAACATCAACTAGATAACATGAGGCATCAATATAACCCACTTGGTCATCTGGCATCACAATCATTGACTGACATATCTATAATTCATCAGAAGTTTTGTTCTCTTTATCTTCATGCATAAGATACTCTTTCTTTCTTTCATCTTCACGCAGAAGATACTCTTTCTTATCTTCACACATAAGATATTCTATGAGTTTTTCCATTCCTTTTATGTTCTCCCTTCTCTTGTAGTCATATATCTCACCCATCCACTGGGGAGGACTACTACCATAGCTTCACTCCTAGTCATCCCACATGAACTAGAGAAGATAAGATGCTAGCCTGGGAAAGACGAGACTCCCTTTCCATGATCCACATAGGATCACGACACAAACCTCAAGAGCCAAATAACCATTCCACAAGGTCAAGGTTTGTGTTCCAGGCTACTCAATCCTCGGCCAAAGGAGAGTATCTACCCGCTTCCCCTTGGAGAAACATCCACACTCATCTCTACAAGGGTGGTCACACCCCTCTCTATGAGGGTATTCTAGCATGTCCCTAGAGTATCCAAAACTCAACACTTGGACATAGGCCATCCTAGGAAAATTTCTCATTCCCCTTCTCTATGAAGGTATCTTCCTTCTCTACGAAGGTCTCTTCTCTTTTCTTTCTCTATGAAGGTCTCTTCTCTATGAAGTTCTACCTATGAGATTTCTCATTCCTTCTCTATGAAGGTCTAGCTATGGGATCCGAAAAAAATATCTTGTGGTCCAAAATCTTTCCATGGTATAATACCATGCTACCATCTGTTGGGAACCATCCATCTATTGGATAACTTTCATCTTGATCAAAATATCTGGGCACCATCCATCTACTTTCCTAATTGCACCAAATCACGATCCTCCATTTCAAACTCGGAGACATAGCTCCCTCTTGCACCAAACTAAGAGCTTATAATCATCATCCTTGAAGTTTTCTTTTGTAATATCCTGGGTGCCTTCTTGAGTTCGAACATTTCTTTCTTTATGACTTCATACTGGATCAACCTATTGTTACCTGCATCTCATCAACTATATCTGAGTATCCATCTTTCTCTTCATCTTGAACATTTCTATTTTGCATCTTTAGGAGCCTCCTGCTCTTATATAAATACTGGATAATGTCTCGTCTTTACTGAATGTCACCATATCATAAGTCCTTCTCATGCTGTCTAACTTTTGCAAGTCAAGGCATAAGTTCTTTCTTTCGAGACCTATAAACTTACTTACAACGTGCTTTATGAGATATGCCACTTAGCCAATCAGTTAGTAAAATAAGAAGTAATCAAATAAAACTATATCATGATTTCTATCAGAGTAGTACACATCTTTTCTTAATCAAAACTTGTTCAACCATGTACACTTCTGAAACCCTAATCATGAATAAGACTTTTGAACTCTTTTTCACTCTAGCTATGAAATTACCAATTTTTCCCTTACTATCATAGATGAACACATACCTTTGTCACTCTCATGAGTGATCATACCTGAAATAATATTCTATCTCTTTCTTCATCCTCTTCTTTGATACTTCCTTCATAAATCTTTTGTTTTTGTGTAGGGAGGCTCCACAGAATCCACCATTTGCTATCTTTCTTCAAATAAACTATATTCAACCTAAAGTACATAATTCTCAATTTCTACTAAATCTTTCTTTAAGGGAGGAGATTCCTCTTCCTTTGCCACATGTGCTTGATGCTTTCTTTTCCCTTTTCCTATTCTTGGTATTTTTCTCTTCTTCCTTTGGTTCTGGTACACCAATCCGCAAAAGGGGATTTGGTCAATTACAATGCCCGACATGATCAATCCACAAAAGGGGATTGATCTAATCAATAATAAATATACTTTATCTTTTAATTTATCCACAAAAGAGGATAAGAATATTATTTGCAGTTCCACAATATTTTAACAAAACATAGTATATAGATTTGGATAATGATGGATCACACACAAGTCTAAACACATCATTGTGTATCGACTCCAAGATTCATTTTCCTCTTATAGCACTAGATGGGAATATTACCTGATTATGTTTACAATATATACAATGTTCATAGAAAAAAAAATCTAATGAACAATTATACATACCTCGAACCATACCTTTACCATGTAATGCTCAAATACCCTTCTCTCCAATATGTCTTAGTGTTTGATTCCATATAATTGACTTCTCTCTAGGGACAATAGGGGTCATATATTCTTCATTTCTACTCTCAAGAACAATTGAATTGTTACACCCCTCAATACCAGCGCTTCCCAACAACTTGTATAGAGTTATGATCTTAACTCCCCTCAATAACATCATGGCTCCTCAAACCATCTTCCAAGTTTCCCTTTCAAATATATTTTTCGTGCTTGCATCACTCATCTTACTTATGGCTATTAGGTTTATGGATAACTCTATAATGTGTAGAACTCTAGGGAAAGTTACAATCCTTTCATATTTGAGAAATAGCTTGACCCTTCCATGTCATATGATTTGTCTACCAAGTCGTCTCCTAGGAAAACATCACCTCCATTGAACTTTTCATATTCACAATACCAGTCCTTGTGACGAGTCATGTGAATTGAAGCACCCGAGTTAATTTTCCATACATAATGAGGTGAATGTGTACTTGTAGATGCCAAGTAAATATCACCTCCTCCTTCTATGGAAGATTTCATTTATGTGAAAGGGGAATTATCAAATCCCTTGCTTTTATCAAAATTTTTAGTTTTTCAAAATTTTTTGTAATCCCCATCTTTATTGCATTTCCAACATTTCCATGTAGATAGTCTTGGAGATTTAGATCTACCTCTAGATTTAAATTCTCCCTCTGAAGAATTAGTTTTATTTCTATCTTGGGGATGATCTCTCACAGATAAGACATCATTGGCCACAACCTCCACACATTTCACCTTATTTCTTCTAAAAACAAGGATGGAACTACATCCTCAAACTTTAATGTAGATTGAGTAGTACAACGATTGCTACAGCTAGATTATCCCAAGAGTCTAGCTAAGAATACAATAGGGTAATACACTAATATTCTTCCTCCATCTTAATATCAATAAAGACAAGCTAACTTACCACAATATTAAAGGAATTTATATGTTATGTCATGGAGTCGTCAATATCCCTCCAAAAGATGATATAGCTTCTTTTGAAGAAACATTTTTCTTACCAGGGACTTTGACTAATACAAAGCTTCTAACTTATCCCACAACTTCTTAGCATCGTCTTCTCCGGAGACACTGAACAACACCAAATCTAAGAGGAAAAATCAGATAATACTCCTCACATTGCGCTCCAAATTATCCCAGTATTCTTCCCCATACTAGTAGGTTTTGCACTTGGATCTATAATAGCTCATTATTCTCTATCTAAAAGAAGATCTCCCATCTTTAGCTTCCATAATGCAAAGTATGGCTGTTAAATTTCTCTATGTTTATTCCTGAATTGTTTGTCATTTTTCTTCACACAATATTCATCGTGCAAAGCTCTCACTCAATAATAGGTTTATTGAAAACCAAGGATACCCTTTCTCTTCATGAAATGAACTAAACCTTGGTAACAAAGGCATTCCACTAAATCTGATAACATTTCTTTGATACCAAGTGAAGAGTTTGATAAACCCATGTAAGGAAAGAAATAGTATCTACAAGATTTACCTTGGACAACCTTAATTAGGATAATTAGGTCACATCCTCTCTCTATTTCATTATATCAACTCAATCATTCGCCTTACAATATTTAGGTATTATTTAGCTTCAATCAACCCTAATTTGTTAACCCAAATTAGATTACAACCCTAATCCCTTAATCACAATTAGATTACAATAGGTCAAAACCATTGGTTGAACTAACACATAACAAATGAAAACAAGTTCTTAGGGTATTACTCCCCCAAACCCCCACTAGGATTTGACTAATTCTACCTACAAAGGATACAACACATATGCAAAAACTTGGGCATCCCTTCCAAAATAATAGCCCTAAAGGGATTGTTGGATCTTCATAAGCTAAAGATTATTTTAATACAAGAAACCATGGCGGTAGGGCCAAGATGTTGACAGATTTGTCATTTTTTCTAACGGATTTGGGATTTTTATGTGTTGATTTTGAGGGTAGGTTAGGAGGTCTAGTTATTGGTTGGAAGGATACAGGGAATATTTTTGTCTTATTAATATTTATAGACTATATGATAATAAAGAATCTTTTTGGAGGGATTACTAGCCCATTATATGTTCAAGTAGAAGAAAGACATTTTGGAAGGGGATTTAAATTTTATCCTTTGGGGCAATGCTGTCATAGTTGATCCTTTAATTGATTTCTTTATATCCAAAATGGAGGAGGTTGGATTGATAAACATTGAGCTTATTAAAATGGCCCCTACATGGAGGAAGTTGAGGATTGAAGATTCTAGAGTGGCAAAGATACTTGATAGATTTATGGTTTCTCATTTTCTCATGTCAGATCATGCTAGAATTAGATCCTGGGTGGAAACAAGAGGGGATTTAGACCACTTTATATTTTCCCTTCAATTTCCTAATGGGGATAACAAGCTTTCAAGCTACTCCAGGTTCAATTTTGCAAGGATCTAGATTGAAGGTTTTGTTAACCTAGTTAAATCTATTTGGAAAAATTATGATGCATTTTAAAGGGAATCTCTTATATATACTATGTGAATGTGCCATTATAATTATTATATTTTGGATTCTACCATTTTGGCATGGCATATTGACATAGTATCTTTTTGGACACATGCTAAGAGGCTAAAAGATTAACAATTTCTAGTTAGTCCTTGCCTTGGGCCAAAAACTCTAGCTTTCACCTTGCGGTCAATCACAGTTGACTTCCTATTACCTGATGCATTCTGTTACATTATTGGTTCTTTTTGGAGCTTTCCTATTATTTTCTTTGGATATCCTAATGAACCTTGTATTAATTGGAATTTAAAAAAAATAAAAAAAAAATCATTTTTTTTTTATATTTCTTATATTTAATTTTCTATTGGCTTAGGCGTTGTGATGTGACATAATTTAACCTAATGTATGTCAAAATTTTTCCTCCATTTGTGGAATAATAAAACTAATTTTCACTTATAAATTAAAATACTGGCAAGTTTGAAAGCTCTGACACTATCATTGCAGTCGATGCTTTTGATATGTCCTCTGCAAACCACTCTAACCTGTCCTCTACACAAGCTTCTTCAGGGTGGTGATCTATCCTCTTCACACCACTCCAATCTGTCCTCTGCACAAGCTTCTTCAGGGTGGTGATTTTCCCTCTTCACACCACTCCAATCTGTCCTCTGCACAAGCTTCTTCGCGGTGGTAACTTGCACAATGCTGTTACTTTGTATCTATCTCCTAATCCATAGACTATACCAGCATCCCAATACATTGATTTATACTTGCACAAGTTTTGTATGAACATTTTTAGAAGGACATGCATGAGCAAGCAACAAGAGTGGAAAACAAAAAACCGCGTGATTGATATCGAAGAGAATTCCAAGTTCAAGTTTTAAGCAAACACTACAATGATTGATCTACTCCACTGTAGTATTAATTTCTACTGTAGTAATTTCTTCTCTTTTAACCTATAGGTATGAAAATTGAATTCACAGAGAAAACTTTGATATTTCTTTACTACCAGTTTATGTGAATTCCATATATACATCTAAGCTTCTAAACTTAGAAACGAATCTCGCATATTGCAATGCAATGTCTACATTTGATTTTGTTAATGTTACACACACTTAGGATGACCCTGATAGAGAATGCACTATTTCCTTAATTTATTTGCAACCAAAAAAGAAAAATTACAGGATAAGTCGTAAACCTAATTTGTGTGGTGGGTGGCTGGTGCAACAATATTCACGTCTCTTTTATACAAACCTTGCGGAAGGATGGTGAATCCAATATCTGGATCACTTAGACTTCTCTTTGTGGAGAACTGGGCAGTGCGTTTATGACGACTTTTCTTCTGCTAAACAAGATTGAACATTTTGCAGGTTTGTGTACTTATTCCTCTAAATATTCTGATTTGAAATAGGAGGTGAATGGAAAGTATGCTGAAGGTGAGTTCTCTATTCTGTTCAAGATGGATTGAATTTGCATTGCTTCTAATTTAATTTGTGTCTATTAAAAACACTATTTAGATAAGTGTTTAATGCACTTTTTATTAATCATATGACGTATATATACATGATGTGACCTTTGGATTCATCGTCTACGTATATATACATGATGTGACCTTTGGATTCATCGTCCAAGGTCTCTTGGACTTCTGCTGACCGTTACTACCACTTGACATGTCATATTTCATCAAGTGGGTAACCACAAAGGATTATGTTTCCAACATTCCCACCCTTAAATTCAAAGGGTTGTATATGAGTCTAAGGTGAGAGATGATATATGAAAGTGGTTAGCTGAAATGTCGAAGTGTGCAACTCTCATTGACTAAATGTGCTCTCTGAATCTAGTGGTTTCGGGATGACCACAAATTGAATGATGATGGTGGTTTAAGGAAGACCACAAACCAATCTAGTGGTTTAAGGATGACCACAAACTCTGGAACCTGCTCTAGGTTCAATGGTTCCTGAAACATTTCCTAAGTTAGCTAGAAGTTGGACGCTGGTGTCTTCTGCTAATTGAAAGTGCTCTCGAATGTTGGTTTAAAGATGACCATAAACTATGATGTAGAAGAAGTTGAATGTATACTACCAAGTGGAGGTTTAAGGGAAAAACACAAACCAATCATGCTTGCTTGTTGTTGCTTGAATGATAGGAATTTGAAATTGGAAGCCTACTGTTAATCATTGATGTTGTTCCCTCTTGTTAGGGACAAGGTGAGAAGATGCAAATGTTTCCACTACAATATGTTTTAATACTCAAAGTGATCGGTATGACTAACATATCTTCTTGACTATTGAGGACCATCGCCAAGAAGTCATCCACCCATAGTGGTTTTTTACTCTTGTTGTTGTTTTGTGTTTGAAACACCTATCTGAAGGATGATTGTGTTTTCCACAATGCTCACAAGGATGAAGATCGAAGCACTAATATTCCATGTGGACAACTCGTTAACAATGTTGGCATATCAAAATATGCTCTTGAATTGGAGTAGGTGAATACAAATTGTTTTGGAGCAGTCCAACACTCTGGAACTAGATTGGTTTGGTGTAATTTTGATTATGAAAGGTGACAACCTTTTCATATCTGATATGAGTTTTGTGCTTGTTATTTATGATTTCTTCCCAAGGTTTGATGATCCACTTGGAAAGAGAAAGTTGAGTGTCATTTGTACTTGAATGTGGGGCTGCCTCACTGAGTTATTGTTGTGTTGGCTCTTGGTATGAATTGGTATCATCATCTTCGTCGTCTTCAAAAAGAAGTTTCTGAACAGGGATTAGTTCAGAATGTTGTCGAATATTCTTTAGCTCAAGTGCATCATGAAGAAGACGAGTCTGAGTTGGCAACAATGTTACTTTGGCTTGCAAAACTTGCAAGCAGGTCACAATAGACTACAAAGTGGTTTTGTCAATGACGATTGTATTGTGTACAAAGGAAATGATTAGAGTGTTCAGTAACTATAACAGTTCCTCAACATGAGCCATAGCTCAAACCTAGCGTTTCTTAAGATTCCACCTTGACTTCACAATGCAACCACTAGTAAACTTACACAAGTATACCTTCTAGGTATGAATGTGTACTAGTAAACTTACACAAGTATTGCATGATTATTTTTAAATGTTTGGTAAATAAAATTTTAATGTACAAAAATGTGTATGAATATTTGTAAACTTGGTCAAGGATTTAAAGAGTAGAAAATTTTCGAGAAATTAAATTAGATAGTGAATATTTTTGGGTTATTGAGTGGAGATAAAAAAATATGTGGGATGTTGATTAGGAGGTAGGGAATTCATCCCTACCTACTCATGAAGTGAGAGCTACAATACATACATTCCATACTCTGCTTATATGCAGAACTTCTTTGTTGACAACCGGATATAACTTTTGCAGGGATATATATCATTATAATGATCTTTTTTTGGATTTCTTTCCATACATTTTATTTGTGTCGTTTAGTTTCATCTATTTATAAAATTAAAATGTATATTGATTTATAAATATATTTTGTTTAAACCAAACATGTTCTAAATTTAGTTTTGTTCATAATAACCTTTATTAATTATTTACATTTTAAAAGACATTATAAAATTTCAAAAGTTGACAATTAATTTATTAAGTCAAATGCAAGGAAACAATTTTTGTTGAAATGACCATGAATTATTTCAAAATTACCTTATACAAATTAATTTCAACTCATGCACAATGCCAAATTTTGCACCTTCTTAATAATGTCTTTAAATCTGTAATGACTGTCCAAATAGTTTTCCAAAGAACATGTGAAAATTTGTGCATGAAAAGCATT
Source organism: Picea glauca (assembly GCA_000966675.3). NCBI lineage: Eukaryota > Viridiplantae > Streptophyta > Pinopsida > Pinales > Pinaceae > Picea > Picea glauca. Next base: position 36,225 of record JZKD02S0923448.1, on the reverse strand, counting down.
TGTGTGGTAACAACTTTAACCACCAGCATGGTTTTTTTGCTTTTAAAAATAAATCTGAAATCTGAATTATCAAAAATTCATTGAAGAAACAGTTTTACTTGAAACTTTTATATGGTATTTTTATATGGATACTTTTATATTATTTTTGTTTTTCTATTAAGACATGAATGCATTATTAACTTTCTCACTATGTTTGTTTGACTTCTTAATTTGTTCAACAAGATTCTTTAAAAAGAGTTATAAAATTTTATATTATGAAGTCTGACTTTTTAATATGGTGAGGGAGATTCATTGAAGGTTTAGTTTTACTTTAAAAAGAGTTTTAAAATTTTATATTATTTTTACATTATTAATATTTTTATTCAATTTATTCTTTATATAAATTGAAGTTTTAATAACATTTTTACTGTAAATAAATTGAAGTCTGAATAGGGTAAGGGAGAAGCGATTTTGTTTTAATGATCTTGTTTTGTTTTAAAAAGAATTAAAAATTCTATATTATGTTTGCATTAAGGAAAAAATGGAAATGATTGTTTTAAAAAATTGAAATCCTTATCATGTATTCTAGGTGATACAATGTTGTAGTGAAAAAATAACCTCTTACTCAAAATTCAACATAAGCAATGTTAATTTGAAATATGTCCACATATTATTAAACAAATTACCAATTACAACTTTTATTAGTAGGCAAGATACAAGGTTTTGATAGTCACTTTGCATTATTTTCAATATATACATATTTATATTAAACAAATAACCAATTAAAACTTTTATTAGTATCCCAGATACAAGGTTTTGCTAGAGTCACTTTGCAATATTTCAATACATATATTTATATTTATGATAAATGTTTAAATTTGCCTTATGATACTAAATTTATTTAGTATTTTTGACTTATATAATTTGTATCAAAAAGATTGTGTCCACACTTTAATATCATGTGAATTTTAAATTTAATTCCTGTAATTATTTATTATTATATTAAAATATATGTATAAAAAAAATTAAACATTCAAAGTATTTACTTATGTTTCTACCCATATTTTAAAAGTGAATTATTAAAAAAAAATTGAATAGGTACTATTTAATTAGTAAGTTAATAATAATCTATTTTAACATCTTAAATATAATAAAATTATCAAAAATAAACATCCCTTAATTTGAATGGATATTTTGTCAAATAAGATAATCAAATGTTAAAAAATGAATAACCTTTTAGATTATATAATTTTTATTTATTGAATTTTATATAATTATATTAATTTTGATTTTTTTAATTGTTGACATTTTTAGAAGGAGAATATAAGGTATATGTTGGTGTTGGTGTAGCTTTTGAGTGTCTAAATGATTAAATCAATACATAAAATTGGTATAAATGTAGAGGACAAGGAAGTAATCACATATTTCTATCCCTTGAGATATGTGCATCATTTAGTGGACCTATTGTATTCCTACATAAAGGCTAGTTGGCCAAATTAATAGATAAAGCCATTTTTTTTTAGCTTATCATGTTCTCTTCTTCTTCTTGTTGTTCTAGAGTTAATATCTCTTTAGGTTGGTGCACTTCACCTCTCAATTATGGTTTGCTAGTTGATAGCTTTAGAAATGCATCATTTAGTATTAGAGCATCGACTTAGGCCTTCTCCTCTTTCATACTTTATTTCCATCCTTAGCACCCGACTCAACAATATTCTCTTTCAGTGGCATGATTTGAGATCTGGTTCCTTTGGAGTGTGTCCCCCACCCAAATCTA
>JZKD02S0923415.1:468-13904 GCA_000966675.3 Picea glauca | reverse complement strand
ATTTGTAACAAAATTATAAGTGTAGTTAAGTGAGTTAAGATCAGTTGTACTAGTTGTAACTAAACTTGCACTAGTGAGAGTTCAGTTAATCAGTGAACTCACATGCAACTGAAGACTTGCCACGGTTAACTACATGCATGTCATATCCAGTGGAGACCCAGTGGAGATAACAGGTGAAAGGGCATTTTGGCTATCAGTTGTGATTTGATCACACATGCAGTGAATATGCTTATGAGCATGTGAAAACTAGGCAATTCTATGATCATTGTGAGAATTCAAATTGCAGAGTTTGTGCAAAGGAGGCAAGTTGTCTGGACACAGGAATTGGCACATGTATTTGTTGATTTGTGTATGACAGTGTGAGACGATTGTATTATACTGAGAGCTCTTGGATTAGAGTTTTGTATGAGATTGTTTCATGATTCATGATATACATAATATATGATAGTAAGGTTTTTAGCTTTACGCTTTCCCGGTAAAACTTTTGTGTTATGTGTTCTTGATATTTCACTTTGTGATCGTGGTTTAAGTTTTTTCAAGAATAATAGTAGAAGCGATTATGTATTTAACAGTGGCATATAATTGTTAGATCAGGATAATCGCAGGAAATACTTAATTTGTATTGAAATTTATACACACATAATGTCATGTCTAAGGTGGTGATGGAAGAATTAGGGTTGGACATTAATAGACCATATCATGATATATATTATTTTGAATCCAAGAAAGTCAAATTCCTTGGAGTTATGAAAGATGTGGTTGTTACTCTTTCCCAGTTACCTATGAAAAGTGTGGTATTTGATGTTATTGTGGCTGACATACCACCAAAATTTGGAATGCTTATTTCAAGATCTTGGGCCAAGAAGGTAGGTGGTACTCTACAGATGGATCTTAGTTATGAAACCATACTTGTTTTTGGTGGGGAACAACGGAGATTATACAGAGAAGTAAGATTGGATTATTTGGTAAGTGATCATGAAAACCCCACTAATCAACCTATATATGTTGTAGAAGATGATCTTGGTTCTTCTATTTTTCATATGAGTGATGAGATGGCAAAAGTATCAGTTAGGAAGACAACAACTACAGTTGGAGACAATGAAGATAATTTTATTTGGAAAATGTATTTTGATGGAGCATGTTCTAAAGAAGGTTCCAGAGATGGGATTGTCTTCATTTTCCCTACTAAGGAGGTGATTCCTATGTCATATAAACTTGAATTTGACACCACCAATAACATCAGTGAGTATGAAGCCTTACTATTAGGTTTGAAAGCTGCAAAAGATATGGGTATAGATAAACTTTATGTTTTTGGAGATTCAGAATTAATTATTCACCAAATCAAATATATATATCAAACCAAATGGCAAAGGTTGAAACAATATAGAAATGAGGTGTGGGATTATGTGGATAAATTTTTTTTGGCATTCGATATTACTTTTGTGCATAGAAATTTAAATCAACAGGATGACTCTTTGGCACTTGCAACTAGCAATTTTAAAACTCCAATGTTTTCTAATATGAAGTTTCAAGTTGAGGTTAGACACAGACCCTCAATACCAGATAATATAAAACATTGGTGGGTTTTTAAAGATGATGAGGAAATTCAAATATTCTTGAAAACTATTGAAGAGTTTTCTAACATTTCAATAGATCAGGATGATGAAAATGGTGAAGTAGAAATACATGCTGCAGAGGTCCTTCAAGATTATGTTGTTGGGCACAAAATCATTGAACTGAAGACAAACCATATTCCTAAAGGTTTGGTTCCACTAGAGAGTTTGTTCGATCAAAATGATGTTTCCAGGAAGGTTGTTATCCAAATAGAAGAAATGGATGTAGTAGATTGTGACATCAGTGTTGATACAAATCCCAGGTTGGTCAAAATATCTAAGAAATTGTCATAGAAACAGAGAAGAACATGTGTTGAGTTAATGAAGAAATATTCATATATATTTGTCTGGTCTTATGAAGATTTGAAAGTATTTGATACAGAGATCATACATCACAAAATTCCTCTGAAACCTGGGTCTAAACCTGTTAAGAAAAATTCTAGGCAATTTAATCCTCTACTGTTACCCATAATAGAAAAGGAGTTGAAAAGACTATTAGAATCCAAAATCATAGTGCCACTGAGATACAATGAATGGGTATCCAACCTTGTGCCTATCAGGAAGAAGAATGGAGAGATAAGGCTCTGTGTGGACTTTAGGAATTTGAAGAGGTGCTCCTTGAAAGACAATTATCCATTACCAAAAATGGATCTTATCTTACAAAGAGTTGTTGGTGCGAAGAGGATCTCTATGCTTGATGGATACACAAGGTGCAATCAAATATCAGTAGTGGAGGAAGATAAAAAGAAAAAAACTTTTACTACTCCATGGGGCACTTTTATGTACAAAAAGATGCCCTTTGGACTGATGAATGGAGGAGCCACATTACAAAGGGATATGGATATTTCTTTTATTGGTGAAAAGGACAGGTTTGTGGTTATTTATCTCGATGATGTCATTGTATTTTTAGCATCTGATGAAGAACATTTACATCACTTAAAGCTGACTTTTGAGAAATGTAGAAGGTATGGCATATCACTTAATGCTAAAAAATCACACTTTGCCATGGAGGAAGGAAAGATTTTAGGGCATATTGTTTCCCCTTAAGGTATTAAAATAGATCCAGAAAGAGTCAAGGCTATCGAACAAATAGATATTCCGAGAAACAAGAAGTCTATTCAGTCCTTCATTGGTAAAATTAATTTTTTGAGGAGGTTTATACCTAATTTTGCAGAGATTATCAAATACACTGACATGCTGAAAAAGGACGTAGAAATTAAGTGGATACCTGAAGCTAAAGAATCTTTTGAAATAATTAAGAAAGCTCTTATTCAAGCCCCTGTTCTCATTAGTCCAGATTATTCCAAAGGATTCATGATTTTCTCATTTGCATCATAAAACACCATAGTTGTTGTCCTCCTACAAAGAAATGAGCAAGGATATGAGCATCCCATCTCCTTCTTTAGAAAAACCCTTATGGACTCTGAATTGAAGTATGACATAATGGAGAAATAGGATTTTTCCATAGTAAAGGCCCTAAATTCATTTAGAGTATATATCCTTCAATCTGAGATCACAGCTTATGTCCCAAGCAGTGCAGTCAAAGAAATATTGGTCCAGCCTGACTGTGAAGGGAAGAGAGGGAAATGGATAACAAAAATCCTGGAGTATGATCTCACCATAAAGCCTACTTAGCTGATAAAAGGTCAAGACCTTTCCAAATTAATGACAGAATCTAATTGCAAAGCAATTGGGTTGTACCATATTTCAGACAAGACACAGGATTCGTTTTTCCAGATTGAAGAAACAAATTCACAGGTAAATAGCAAGTATGTTTCTTCACCATGGTACAAATATATCGTATTTTTTCTGTTGAATTTTCAATCTCCCCCAGAGTTAGATAAATAAAAATTTAGATCATTAAAGCTAAGAGCATTAAAGTATTGCATTATTGATTAGATCTTATTTTGGAAATATCCTAATGGTTTCTTGTTGAGGTCTGTCGATGAAAAAGAAGCTGAAAAAAAATTATGATCTACATCATAGTGTGTGTGAAGGCCATCACCATTGGAAAGCTACTGCCCTCAAGATTCTTAGGGTAGGCTATTACTAGCCAGTTCTATTATCAGATACTTTTGCTCAGGTCAGGGCATGTGAACCCTGTCAAAAATTTGTTGGAAAGTAGAAACTTATGTTTCTGCCTTTAAAACCAATTGTCACTCATGGACCATTCCAACAGTGGGGCTTGGATTTCATCGGAGAGATCAATTATTCATCTCTAGTACAACACAAATGGATTCTTACAGAAATTTATTACTTTACGAAGTGTATTGAATCAATTCTGACTCAGAATGCAACAGATGGGGTAATCATGGACTTTCTAGAAGGATATAATTTTTCCAGGTTTGGTTGTCCTAAACAACTAGTCACTGATAATGCACAAGATTTTAAATTGAATTCCATGATTGAATTCTGCAATAAGTATAGTATCAAATTGGTTCATTCTACTCCCTACTACCCCCAAGGGAACGGATTGGCAGAATATTCCAATAAGACTCTGATAAGGATTATCAAAAAACTACTGGCATAAAATAAAAAATCATGGGATTCCAAGTTAAAGTTTTCCCTATGGACAGATCGTATCAGCAACAAGAATTCTATTGGGACCTCTCCTTTCCAGATGGTATATGGGACATAAGATATTCTTCCAAATCAATTAGGTCTTCCATTTTTAAATTTTTTACAAGAAGAGTTAGAAGAACCTAACGATATCCAAAGGAGAATTTTTCAGATGATTGAAGTTCAATAGGTCAGAGAACAAGTGAATCGGAAAGTTGTTTATCACCAGAGAAAAGTCAAGGCTACATTCGATAAGGGAACTATGAAAGATATTTTCAATGAGGGATATTTGGTGTTAAGGTCAGATGCCAACAGAGACGATAAAGAAAAACATGGTAAGTTTGATAACCTATGGTATGGTCCTTTCAGAATAGCCAAGGTAATGGACAAAAACACTTTTCTCCTGTATAATTTAGACAACACAGAAACTTTTGGAGGCCCAGTGAATGGGAGGTTCTTGAAGCACTATTTTCTCTAAAGTCTTATTAGGTTTTCAGTTAGTACAGTAGACTTTATTTTCAATAAAGACTCCATATACCCAATGGACTTGTTTTTTACAGTTATGCTACAAATAAAGACTGACAGATGCAGGGAGATCAGTGAATCATAAATAAAGGAAAGGAATTGGTCTGCAGTTTTTGGAGTTTATTATCAAACTCCATCCCCAGAAGGAGCCAATGTTAGTCTCTAATTTTTCTTTTGATCTAGTGAGAAATCCTAATCCTAAACCCCTCCTACCTGCACTTCATAATCTGTTTCCATTTGATTTAAATCATTTCTTTCAGCTTGTTATGGTTTGTGTTTTAGCTTTTTGGATAATTTCTTTAAAGTTTGGAGTTTTAAAACATGGTTTTGAATGATGTGTCACTTCATATGCCTATTTGAATCTTGCAAATTCAAAATTATTCCAAGTCATTAATAGCACTATTGGAATAACATTATTCTCATAGCAAAAATATAATCATGCCTTAATATGCGCTCGCCACCCAAATTTCGTTATGATTACCCAGATTGAGGACTAAGAGTTCGCATGTGTCCCACGATGGCTCTCGAAACATTTATTGATTCAAACCTTTACATGATTGGACTTCTCTGTACCTACAAAGGACTCTTTCCAAACCATTCAATTCCCAAAGATTATTATTTAAAACAGTCACTCATCATAATGATTTTGCTAAATTTTGAGTGCAGATGTTTTCTCAGGAGAACGATTATATATTAACTGATTGCAGATAACATATTTAGAATCTGAGCAGTGCCAGTTGTAGTAGCATGTTTCGATGGCACCTAAGAGGAGAGGACAAGTGTTCAGATTAGAACCTGAGGGTGATGAACTCCTCAAAGATTATCCTCAGATGGATCAAAGATTCAGAGATGGTGGTTGGTTCAAATTCCTTACCACTTTCCAAGTTCACGATGAACAGGTCTCTATGGAGTTTGCACTAAAATTTGATGGTTATGAAGTGGAGATCGGGAAGTTGTTGATGTTGGTGACAGAACAGACAATTTCCAAAGCTTGCAGATTGGTGGTTGGAGGAGAACGATGGTGGAAGAAGAAGCATGTGGTTACAGAGTTTGTTAATCAATTCTTGCTTCCAGATAAGAAAAATACAAATTGGAGAAAGGGAGTTCCTCACAGTTGGATTAGACCAAAATGGCACATTGATCTGATCGTTATCCAAAGGTATATCACCTATGAAGGTAGATTCTCACTAATATATATCTACCATATTAGGTTATTAATGCATCTAAATGGCAATTATCCTTTAAATCTACCATAATTTCTCCTCAAAATCTTGAAAAAGATGTCAAAAAGAGTGCAGTCACTCTCCTCCAATGCAAAGAGCATCATGTTTCATTAAGTCTTAATTAAGACTTTAGTTGTGCCTGCTTTGAGAGAAATACAAGAACTTTGGAGTTGGCTCATGCAATCTTTAAACCCTAACCCACAGTCCAACAAACAGAAGAAAGGGAAAAAAAATGTCACACAGAAAAAAAAAAAAAAAAATATTTCAATTGATGAAACCCCTGTCAAAGAAGAAATGCCTGCTATTAGGGTGATAAGGAATAGCAGAGGTAAAAGGACAAAGTTGGATCCAGAAATCAAAATGTTTTCTGAGGAAGATGTTAAAGGGGAAGAAGATTTATATGAATATTTTGCTATTCAAACGACAGCCAGTAAAAAGGGAACTACAGTCAAAAGGACAAAGAATAAAGGTGTGCCTCTGTCTCAAAACCCTAGAAGGAATTCTACTAGGGTTACCAACAAATACAGATTGAAGTCCAAAGCCATGTTCAATCCCTCAATCAAAGAAGAAAACTTCATCGTTATAGAAGATCACTCTGAAGATGTTGAAGTAAGTGCTAGGTAAAAAAAAAAAGACCTTCATTGCATAAGAAATCAACAAAAAGAGGTAAACATATTGTTTCATCATCTACAAGACCTGTCACAAGAGCTACAACTAGATTGGAAAAAGCTAAAGAAATTGCTAAAGGTATCAGTGAGATCCCTAAAAATAAAAAGGGTTACCTTGTAGATTCAGATCACATATCAGATACGCCAGAAGCCATGGATTCAACAAGTTCTGATGAAGAACACTATTACACATCGAAATTACTCACTTTGATAGTGTCGCAAGTGTCGTCATTACAAGTGTCACAAGTGTCACATTTTGCTCACGAGTGTCGCAAGTGTCAAGGAAAGCATACTGCCATGATGCCTATGCCGTGCCCATAATGACATAAGAAGGACACTTGACAAAAATCGAACACTTTATTTGGAGGAGGAGGAATGGTTAACTGGGCTTATGAACCTCTTGCCATCTCAAAGAACCCAAAAAACTGATTTTTTAGAGGAGAGTGCTCCCTTATACCTCTCTCAGGAGTGTTGGCGCCCCCCTATAAGCTATCAGGGAGCATTATAACACTCATCTTCCCTTTTGCAGGAGCGCTCCTATTCTCATGAGTGTTGGCGCCCCCCTAAAGCCTACTGGGGAGTGTTATAATGCTCTGATGGCCCTTTTGAGGGAGTGCTACCTATTCTGGGCAGTAGTTGGTTTGTTGAGATGAATGAAGGGAGGATCCCTTCAATCCTTGAAGGCAGTTGGATTCAAATCCCTATTCAAGACATGATCTTAGGGAAGATCCCTAACTGAAGGAGGAAAATCCTCAACTTACTCCAAGGATATCTCAAGTAGTTGGGCCTCTCCAAGGCTATATAAGCAAGCTTTCTCAAGGTGAAAGGGGAGCTAGATAGAGAACGATACCAAACTTATGATCTCATAAGTGATATTTGGAGAAGGGATGAGAAGCATAAAACCTATGATATCATAGGGAACACACAGTGAAGTGGAGGCTAATCAGCGAAGTTATCTTCATTCCGACCGTGGAGCTTTTGAGCAAGGGTTCAGCAAGGAGAACTTGACAAAACTGCTACATTCCATATATGGTTGTAAGTAATGTTTTGTCCTCATTAATGTAATATGCTTGGCCTGTTTCTTTCTAATTTGTGTTCAATCTCACATGAATTTGTCTCTAAGTAGATAGATCTTTTTCAAACTAATCTCGATAGAGTAGGAAGTTGGTCATATCTGTGTTTGTTTACAGGACTTATCGAGGAGTGAAAGATTGGAGCTCAACTTGGACTGCGTAGGGAAAAACACTAGTAAAAGGTACTTCTTTTCTCCTTCCTCCTCATAAATTAGTTTATATAGATATAAAATAAAGTCAGTGTCCATGATAAGCATCTTTTGTCTTAGAGTTAAGAGTCTAGTTCTTTGAGGAGATCTACCTGTCCGCAGGGAAATTTTCCTTCAACAGAAACTGGCAACTCGACTGGGGAATCGAATCGAAACTTTTGATTTTTCCTCATAGAACTTGTCTTACCCTTTGTTTTAAGACCTTTTTCACCCCATATATTTGATTTCATATGNTTACCTATGAAAAGTGTGGTATTTGATGTTATTGTGGCTGACATACCACCAAAATTTGGAATGCTTATTTCAAGATCTTGGGCCAAGAAGGTAGGTGGTACTCTACAGATGGATCTTAGTTATGAAACCATACTTGTTTTTGGTGGGGAACAACGGAGATTATACAGAGAAGTAAGATTGGATTATTTGGTAAGTGATCATGAAAACCCCACTAATCAACCTATATATGTTGTAGAAGATGATCTTGGTTCTTCTATTTTTCATATGAGTGATGAGATGGCAAAAGTATCAGTTAGGAAGACAACAACTACAGTTGGAGACAATGAAGATAATTTTATTTGGAAAATGTATTTTGATGGAGCATGTTCTAAAGAAGGTTCCAGAGATGGGATTGTCTTCATTTTCCCTACTAAGGAGGTGATTCCTATGTCATATAAACTTGAATTTGACACCACCAATAACATCAGTGAGTATGAAGCCTTACTATTAGGTTTGAAAGCTGCAAAAGATATGGGTATAGATAAACTTTATGTTTTTGGAGATTCAGAATTAATTATTCACCAAATCAAATATATATATCAAACCAAATGGCAAAGGTTGAAACAATATAGAAATGAGGTGTGGGATTATGTGGATAAATTTTTTTTGGCATTCGATATTACTTTTGTGCATAGAAATTTAAATCAACAGGATGACTCTTTGGCACTTGCAACTAGCAATTTTAAAACTCCAATGTTTTCTAATATGAAGTTTCAAGTTGAGGTTAGACACAGACCCTCAATACCAGATAATATAAAACATTGGTGGGTTTTTAAAGATGATGAGGAAATTCAAATATTCTTGAAAACTATTGAAGAGTTTTCTAACATTTCAATAGATCAGGATGATGAAAATGGTGAAGTAGAAATACATGCTGCAGAGGTCCTTCAAGATTATGTTGTTGGGCACAAAATCATTGAACTGAAGACAAACCATATTCCTAAAGGTTTGGTTCCACTAGAGAGTTTGTTCGATCAAAATGATGTTTCCAGGAAGGTTGTTATCCAAATAGAAGAAATGGATGTAGTAGATTGTGACATCAGTGTTGATACAAATCCCAGGTTGGTCAAAATATCTAAGAAATTGTCATAGAAACAGAGAAGAACATGTGTTGAGTTAATGAAGAAATATTCATATATATTTGTCTGGTCTTATGAAGATTTGAAAGTATTTGATACAGAGATCATACATCACAAAATTCCTCTGAAACCTGGGTCTAAACCTGTTAAGAAAAATTCTAGGCAATTTAATCCTCTACTGTTACCCATAATAGAAAAGGAGTTGAAAAGACTATTAGAATCCAAAATCATAGTGCCACTGAGATACAATGAATGGGTATCCAACCTTGTGCCTATCAGGAAGAAGAATGGAGAGATAAGGCTCTGTGTGGACTTTAGGAATTTGAAGAGGTGCTCCTTGAAAGACAATTATCCATTACCAAAAATGGATCTTATCTTACAAAGAGTTGTTGGTGCGAAGAGGATCTCTATGCTTGATGGATACACAAGGTGCAATCAAATATCAGTAGTGGAGGAAGATAAAAAGAAAAAAACTTTTACTACTCCATGGGGCACTTTTATGTACAAAAAGATGCCCTTTGGACTGATGAATGGAGGAGCCACATTACAAAGGGATATGGATATTTCTTTTATTGGTGAAAAGGACAGGTTTGTGGTTATTTATCTCGATGATGTCATTGTATTTTTAGCATCTGATGAAGAACATTTACATCACTTAAAGCTGACTTTTGAGAAATGTAGAAGGTATGGCATATCACTTAATGCTAAAAAATCACACTTTGCCATGGAGGAAGGAAAGATTTTAGGGCATATTGTTTCCCCTTAAGGTATTAAAATAGATCCAGAAAGAGTCAAGGCTATCGAACAAATAGATATTCCGAGAAACAAGAAGTCTATTCAGTCCTTCATTGGTAAAATTAATTTTTTGAGGAGGTTTATACCTAATTTTGCAGAGATTATCAAATACACTGACATGCTGAAAAAGGACGTAGAAATTAAGTGGATACCTGAAGCTAAAGAATCTTTTGAAATAATTAAGAAAGCTCTTATTCAAGCCCCTGTTCTCATTAGTCCAGATTATTCCAAAGGATTCATGATTTTCTCATTTGCATCATAAAACACCATAGTTGTTGTCCTCCTACAAAGAAATGAGCAAGGATATGAGCATCCCATCTCCTTCTTTAGAAAAACCCTTATGGACTCTGAATTGAAGTATGACATAATGGAGAAATAGGATTTTTCCATAGTAAAGGCCCTAAATTCATTTAGAGTATATATCCTTCAATCTGAGATCACAGCTTATGTCCCAAGCAGTGCAGTCAAAGAAATATTGGTCCAGCCTGACTGTGAAGGGAAGAGAGGGAAATGGATAACAAAAATCCTGGAGTATGATCTCACCATAAAGCCTACTTAGCTGATAAAAGGTCAAGACCTTTCCAAATTAATGACAGAATCTAATTGCAAAGCAATTGGGTTGTACCATATTTCAGACAAGACACAGGATTCGTTTTTCCAGATTGAAGAAACAAATTCACAGGTAAATAGCAAGTATGTTTCTTCACCATGGTACAAATATATCGTATTTTTTCTGTTGAATTTTCAATCTCCCCCAGAGTTAGATAAATAAAAATTTAGATCATTAAAGCTAAGAGCATTAAAGTATTGCATTATTGATTAGATCTTATTTTGGAAATATCCTAATGGTTTCTTGTTGAGGTCTGTCGATGAAAAAGAAGCTGAAAAAAAATTATGATCTACATCATAGTGTGTGTGAAGGCCATCACCATTGGAAAGCTACTGCCCTCAAGATTCTTAGGGTAGGCTATTACTAGCCAGTTCTATTATCAGATACTTTTGCTCAGGTCAGGGCATGTGAACCCTGTCAAAAATTTGTTGGAAAGTAGAAACTTATGTTTCTGCCTTTAAAACCAATTGTCACTCATGGACCATTCCAACAGTGGGGCTTGGATTTCATCGGAGAGATCAATTATTCATCTCTAGTACAACACAAATGGATTCTTACAGAAATTTATTACTTTACGAAGTGTATTGAATCAATTCTGACTCAGAATGCAACAGATGGGGTAATCATGGACTTTCTAGAAGGATATAATTTTTCCAGGTTTGGTTGTCCTAAACAACTAGTCACTGATAATGCACAAGATTTTAAATTGAATTCCATGATTGAATTCTGCAATAAGTATAGTATCAAATTGGTTCATTCTACTCCCTACTACCCCCAAGGGAACGGATTGGCAGAATATTCCAATAAGACTCTGATAAGGATTATCAAAAAACTACTGGCATAAAATAAAAAATCATGGGATTCCAAGTTAAAGTTTTCCCTATGGACAGATCGTATCAGCAACAAGAATTCTATTGGGACCTCTCCTTTCCAGATGGTATATGGGACATAAGATATTCTTCCAAATCAATTAGGTCTTCCATTTTTAAATTTTTTACAAGAAGAGTTAGAAGAACCTAACGATATCCAAAGGAGAATTTTTCAGATGATTGAAGTTCAATAGGTCAGAGAACAAGTGAATCGGAAAGTTGTTTATCACCAGAGAAAAGTCAAGGCTACATTCGATAAGGGAACTATGAAAGATATTTTCAATGAGGGATATTTGGTGTTAAGGTCAGATGCCAACAGAGACGATAAAGAAAAACATGGTAAGTTTGATAACCTATGGTATGGTCCTTTCAGAATAGCCAAGGTAATGGACAAAAACACTTTTCTCCTGTATAATTTAGACAACACAGAAACTTTTGGAGGCCCAGTGAATGGGAGGTTCTTGAAGCACTATTTTCTCTAAAGTCTTATTAGGTTTTCAGTTAGTACAGTAGACTTTATTTTCAATAAAGACTCCATATACCCAATGGACTTGTTTTTTACAGTTATGCTACAAATAAAGACTGACAGATGCAGGGAGATCAGTGAATCATAAATAAAGGAAAGGAATTGGTCTGCAGTTTTTGGAGTTTATTATCAAACTCCATCCCCAGAAGGAGCCAATGTTAGTCTCTAATTTTTCTTTTGATCTAGTGAGAAATCCTAATCCTAAACCCCTCCTACCTGCACTTCATAATCTGTTTCCATTTGATTTAAATCATTTCTTTCAGCTTGTTATGGTTTGTGTTTTAGCTTTTTGGATAATTTCTTTAAAGTTTGGAGTTTTAAAACATGGTTTTGAATGATGTGTCACTTCATATGCCTATTTGAATCTTGCAAATTCAAAATTATTCCAAGTCATTAATAGCACTATTGGAATAACATTATTCTCATAGAAAAAATATAATCATGCCTTAATATGCGCTCGCCACCCAAATTTCGTTATGATTACCCAGATCGAGGACTAAGAGTTCACATGTGTCCCACAATGGCTCTCGAAACATTTGATGATTCAAACCTTTACATGATTGGACTTCTCTGTACCTACAAAGGACTCTTTCCAAACCATTCAATTCCCAACGATTATTATTTGAAACAGTCACTCATCATAATGATTTTGCTAAATTTTGAGTGCATATGTTTTCTCAAGAGAACGATTATATATTAACTGATTGCAGATAACATATTTAGAATCTGAGCAGTGCCAGTTGTAGCAGCATGTTTCGATGGCACCTAAGAGGAGAGGAAAAGTGTTCAGATTAGAACCTGAGGGTGATGAACTCCTTGAAGATTATCCTCAGATGGATCAAAGATTCAGAGATGGTGGTTGGTTCAAATTCCTTACCACTTTCCAAGTTCATGATGAACAGGTCTCTATGGAGTTTGCACTAAACTTTGATGGTTATGAAGTGGAGATCGGGAAGTTGTTGATGTTGGTGACAGAACAGACAATTGCCAAAGCTTGCAGATTGGTGGTTGGAGGAGAACGATGGTGGAATAAGAAGCATGTGGTTACAGAGTTTGTTAATCAATTCTTGCTTCCAGATAAGCAAAATCCAAATTGGAGAAAGGGAGTTCCTCACAATTGGATTAGACCAAAATGGCACATTGATCTGATCGTTATCCAAAGGTATATCACCTACGAAGGTAGATTCTCACTAATATATATCTACCACATTAGGTTATTAATGCATCTAAATGGCAATTATCCTTTAAATCTACCTTAATTTCTCCTCAAAATCTTGAAAAAGATGTCAAAAAGAGTGCAGTCACTCTCCTCCAATGCAAAGAGAATCATGTTTCATTAAGTCTTAATTAAGACTTTAGTTGTGCCTGCTTTGAGATAAATACAAGAAATTTGGAGTTGGCTCATGCAATCTTT
>JZKD02S0923393.1:0-13904 GCA_000966675.3 Picea glauca | reverse complement strand
TTTTAAAAGGGATCGTAATTATTATCTTTGCTACCAAATGGTTCCACTGCCTGCAAATACTATCAAAGATATGTATTCACATATGTTTAAACTATTAATATTTAAAGGGTATTTGCAGGAGAAGGGATCTCTTGCCATAGATCCATAGGGATCTCAAGATCCAACACATTTATATGAATAATGCAACCTAGGTTTGATTATTCAGATATGCATTTATTTGTTATGAAATTATTTTGATCTAGGTTGCATGTTGAAGTTATGACCATCATACTAACCTTTGGTCAAAATTTAAGTCAAGGTATTAGATTTATTAATGTTGAGATCATAGAATTTATCCTCTAACCTAGCTTTCTGTCAAGATAGCAAATTTTCTTAGTACATAAGACAGGTTGAAGAAAACACTCATCATATTGAGTGAAGGAGACTTGGAAGAAAACCAATACACCCATTCTTGATGACAAGGCTCCAGGTTCCAAGTTTGATTAATTAAGTTGATAAAATTCATAGTTGCAAATGACAAGTTGATAACTACCCCTTTACAAGTAAACACTATAGTTGAGGTAGCAGTCTTTGAAAAGTATTATACTTGGTAACATGTGAGCATATCGAGATAAATGCTCAATTTAATCATTTACTAGATACAACTAACATCTCCTCTAAGAGAAACTTCTTGTGTTGTTTTCAAGGTTACCTTGGATGAATGTTTTATCACAACACTAGAAGAGTGTTGATATCATTTTGTATTGTATTTCTTACTTTTGATCCTTGTTTCAGACAGGTCACAAGTGAAATCTCTAAAGGAGCTACTATGACGATTGTTCGAGCTACTATTTTATTTACTATTATCAAAAGATTATTATTCTTTCTTGTTGTTTTTTTGACCTTGTTTTAGGTCACAGGTGATAACCCTGAGGAGGCTATAGTGAAGGTTGCAGAAGGAAACAAATTATATGAGACATGAAGAAAACTATGTACATAGCCATATACATTCATGTACCAAAGAAGATGAAGGAGAAGCTATATTTTGAAATCTAGAGTATCTCATATGGAGAGTGATTGTAAGGAGAAGAAGGCTCCAAAGATGACCAAACATTAGAACAAGAACTCATAGTAGACTCGTTCAAAGGATAATGAAGCCACCTTGATGGGAAGCAGAACTTGTTTGAATTATGACTCAACTTTTCATATTTAGACTTGGTATTCAACACCAAGTATACCCTGTAAAAGATGATGAAGTCCTTGTAGACTCGGAACAAATCAAGAGTAATCCTGATCTAAGAAAGGATCAGATGAAGAGACAACTTCTAGGACTAGGAGATAGATGTCGTCATAAGACTAGATCGTAGCTTCAAATACTTCTAGGAGATATGAAATATCCTGGGAATATTCCCTTGTTTAAGTGACAGAGAATGAAGCCAGTCAGAAAGACTAGGATATGGATTCTTCCATGAGATTAGAAGAGAAGTCAATATTGACTTCCAAGATTTATTTAAACTGATAAAGCATNGAATGTGAAACTTATCTTTAATAGTGATCTTTTTGAGCTCTCTATAATAGGGACACATATGCCATGAACCCTCTTTCTTGAGTACCATTACCACCGATGCAGAGTAAGAACATTGGCTAGGTCTAATAATGCCATCCTCTAACACTTCTTCAACCATACACTTAATTTAACTCTTCTGGGCATAAGGGTATCTGTAAGGATTTATGTTAGGAGGAAGACTTCCAGAAATTAGGTGAATATCATGATCATGATTTAAATTGGGTGGAATACCTATGGGAATATCTTCAAATACTTTGGAATTCTTATCAATGATCTCTTGGAGATATAGGGGAATAAATGGCTTAGATGTTTGAACATATAGTGGGAATAGTTGTATAATTACACCATGATGCCCCTTTTTCAATAATTTTGTCATGCCATTAGAGATTAGCACCTTACTGGGTTTCCTTGTGATACCCCTTAACTCAATTTCCTTTGCTTCCAATGAAAAGTTCATGAAATGTTATTGAAAATTAAAAGTCATTGTTCCCAATTATTGTAACCATTGGACTCCTAGTACAACATCAACACCACCCATGGGTATAAAAATCATTGGACTATTCATTACATATTCCCCCATAGTAAGATTGATCTTATGGAATTTTCTTGAGCAATTGATAATTCCTCCATTTGCAATCATTACTTGAAACTCTGGCGTTGGATATATAAATAAATTGAGAGATTTGGCTAATTTATAGTGAATGAAATTATGAGCACTACCAGAATCAATTATCACTATTACCTTTTTCTTTTTGATATATTCTTCGATCTTGAAGGTTTGAGGAGTGATCATTCCAACCAATTCCTTACATGATATTGTGAGAGTTAACTCTTCAGAATAAATATCTTCTACGTTTTCATCTTGAGATGGTTCTTTTTCTTGTTCTTTTTATTTTTCCTATTCACAATCTATGTAGAATAATTTCTTCTCACCACACTTATGTCCCTTATTGTACTTGTTTTCACAATTAAATCATAAACCTTTTGCTTTTCTTTCCGCTAGTTGTTGAGTTTTCAACCTTGTAGGTTGAGGTGTTTTAGAAGAAAGAACATTATTCTCTCGATAGATGTTAGGAGTGGTCCTTCTAGTATCCATATCCATATTTTTACCTTCAACATTTCTCGCCACCCTGAATGCATTCTCCAATGATTTAGGTTCCCAAAGGTGAACCTCATGTTGAATTTTATCCTTTAAATTTCTTATGAATACATCAATAAGGTGTTCATATGGAATATATGTTACCTTTATATTCAATCTTTGGAAGTTATCAATGTGCTCCATAACATAAACCTTTTTCTTGAGATTTATCAATTGGCTAAAGAAGGTATTTCTCCTTGTATCCTCACAGTGTTCTATCATTACTTTTGTGAAAATTGTCCAAGTGACAAGTGATTTGTGAGAACAAAGCCATCGATACCTCACAAATTGATTGGGTTATAAATATAAAGAAGTAATTCGTACCTTTTTTGTGTATGTGGCACATAATGTAGATCAAATAACTGCTCCATATGAAGTATCCATGTGATTGGATCCTTGCCATACAACTTCCTCATATAAATATTAGAAAAGTGGTTGGTCTTCAACCAAAATTTGGAGTTTCTCCAGTCTTGATTCATATTCCTTGTGCCTCATCGTGAATTTCATGGGTTACATTTTCACTTTCAGGTGGCTTCTCTATTAGGAATTTTTTCAATCCTTCCATGATCTCCCTTTTTAAACCATCTATATTAGTATACATTATTTCCTCCAACTTAGCTTTAGTTGAATCCATCATCCCTTGTAGTTCATCTTTTGTTACTGTCTTTTTTTGTAAATCATTTATGTCCCTGTGCATTTTTTCACCTTCATCAAGTGTCCAAGTAGGACTGTCTAGAGGCTTATTTGGTGTATAAGTTCCCTTTTTTGGTGGTATGTTGGAAAAGTATCACTTTAAAACTTTCATTTCGAGGTGGTTCTTCTAGATGATATTTATTTTGGTGTATCTCCAAAATTTCAGGCCTTCTAGGTCTAATTTTTTTTTTTGTAGTTCTCTGATATGTTTTCTCTACAATGACACATGTATGATCAAAATTGGATGTGCCAAGTGGAATTTATGGTAACTTCCCCACACCTTGTTGAATTTTTTCCCTTCCAGGAGAGCGTACTTGTAAAGCATGCCAAGCGCATAGTATCTAATATTTGATACTAAAAATTGCACAATAAATACTAAAGACTATCCGTTATCCAATGCAACTAGTCTCACTTAATTTGGATACTCACTGAAGATGATATCATTGTTTTACTCGGAACACCTGTTTGAGACTAGTTAATATGACTAGTCAAATACCCCATATTACATAGGGTGTATCTAAGAAAGTAGGATGACCCAGAAGATGAACTTTTTATCACCATTACCTTGATCATTTCTATAAATATCCTCCAGATTTCACAGTCTGAAACATCACATAAAACATCTTATAGAAAAATTCCGCAATGACTAAATTCAGTATGATTACAGAACCCTATATTACATAGGCTATATATATGAAATTATAATGCCTCAGGAACGAAAATTTGAACCCCACATACCTTGATCAATATACTAAATATCCTCCAAGGGGTTCCTTTGAAAACATTGTAGAAACAAAGTTATACTAAAAGTTATACTAAAAATTACAAGGTGTCTCAGATGCAGAAAGAAAACCCTAAGACTTTAATCTTTGATACCAAATGTTAAGAACCAAATATCAAAATAACATAAAAAAAACCTCAAAATAAGTACTCAATGCCTCGAAAAAGAGAAAATTTCAGATAATAAGTGTCTTCAAGGGGGAAACCTCCTTATACACCACATAAATTTCCAAATACAAGATGATTCTAAATGAAAAGGTCTCCTTGGTATATACAGGAGAATAGGAGTTACAATTACAACAAACCCAAGCTGACATAAATAAAATAAAATTGCTAATGTAATATACCCCAATTAAGGGGTAATGTGCCACTATTTAGGGCTTAACAGATTGACCCATATCTCATGAATCCCTCTATGGATAAACCAATTGGCCACTTGATTGTTATAGTGCCACTGAGAACAATACTCGGGAAGATATTATCTAGTACCTGGGTAGTCGGGTAGTACAACTAAGGGAACAATCTATCCTCCTTATTTGGTGCCCTGAGATATTGGGCCGAGTACTACTATTGGACCCCTCATGTATATCAAAGAGCTATGGCAAAGGGAAAACCCTTGTCTGTAGAACCCTTGAACACCCTAACCCTTGGGAAGGAAACATAAATAGAATAGACAAGACCTATTGTCGCGCAACTGTGCCTCCTGCATTTTGGTTGCGAAATTATTACATATGTATTCCTATTAATAATTTAGGCATTTCAACACTGCAATATTCTTGATCTATGAGTATAACTCCACAGGAGTAAAAACAAAGTATAGTGGTTTCACCAACACACATATTTGGGATCTATCCCATTGGATTCCCCATTTCACCCTTGTTAGCACTGAGAGTCACACTTAGACTGTTGTAAGTGCAAGCCCAATACCCATTATAATATAAATGGATTAAAATGGTTTGAGTAGGTGGATCAACAATATTGAGAAAGAAAGGGAGAGGGTATAAAAACGTTTGTAGAGGGATTCCATTGGGAATGGAGTCATAACATCCTACATATCAAAGGAAATCAAAATGTATATCAGAAAAAGGGATATATAATGATGAGTAGAAGCATAGTGAATATGAAAAAAGTAAGAAAATCCATTATATAGAGATCCTTTCTGTAACAAATAAATATTTTATTAAACAATGAACAATGATTTAATGGGAAAGCTAAAACAGATCTTTTGTTGTTCATGAATCCATCAATCAATGGCAGTTATGATCCTCAAAGCCTGCCATATATTCAAGAAATAAGATAACAAAGAAATGGAAAAATATAGAAGAAAATATGATAATAGCTCTCATGAATCTTTAATGGTAGAAAATGTCATTACAAGCAAGCCCTCGGGCTTACAAATGAGCAACTGAAATTGCTCCTCCATCTCTCTCCTCTCTTGGATCATGAATCCAACCATTTTTTGATCAAAAACCATTTCATTTATAATGAATAATATCTATATACCCTAAGGAGGTAGAAACCAAGGAGTTACATATGATCCTCCTCCATTTAGGAGTATTGTTACAAAAGATTCCAACAAAAGCCTAACAAATTCCTATTTTTTGGGTATTTTTTTATGATGATAAATGTCTTTCGAAATAGGTCATCATGAATGATCTGGAGATGGAAAACATGTCCCTCATGTCAAAAAAAATTCTAGGATACCATTCAAACCTTCCTTTACAGGTGGAAACCTCCAAACAAGGCGAATATCCAACAACTATGCAAAATAGAGAGTTTGTAGTGCCAATTTGCATCACACTAGTGTTTTAATTATATCTCTCGAATTACAAACTAGGTCAAGATGAAATTTGGATAGAAAGTCAATGAAATTATCATGATCCTCCACAAAATATTTCATAAAAATCCACAACACCATTTTGGATTTATGATCAAATATGTAAAAGTAGCTGCTACAGGAAATGGGTTCACAACAAAGTTCGCAGTGTCTGTCTGGAAGTTCGCAATGCCAAAAGGAAAAAACATCCAAAACCACTTTCTCGACCTTCAAATAGGATAAAAACCTCATGGATTACCGGATGGCCCTATGGCTACTATGGATGTTGATAAGTCCAAACATGAGTGCCTACAACCTATCCAGGCTACAACGCTCCTCCTTAACTAGTTCACAACGCCAGTTCGCAACGTCAAATCAAATATAACTTGCACACTTCAAGGAGGCTATTAGGTGATGGTATGACATAATCGCTAGATAAATGGTTAAATTGTAGGCTCTAAAAGCCATAAATCCTCCTTTACATGATCAATTCTATGTGTTAACATATGGCTCCATAGGGGATGGCATGCTCCCTGTGAGCTGCCAAGAACATGCAATTCCAATGCCTTATCCATTCCATCTTTGTTCACAAAACCTGCATGCCTAAGAGCACCTCTACTCCTTAAAAAAAACTGAAAAATACTCACTGCAAATGAAATTCTTTCATAGCAAGATTATTTATATACATCCCTACACTAATCTATCTAGCTGAGCTTCTTTGCTTAATTGAAGTCATACTTCCAATGCAACCAAGTGAGTATCAAACTGATGAAAATAACTCCTTCTATGCAATTGTGCGAAATAATTTTCAAGTGATATGAAGATTGCAGCAAGAGGTTAGTAATCAATGGATACTTACAACTANTTTCTGTAACAAATAAATATTTTATTAAACAATGAACAATGATTTAATGGGAAAGCTAAAACAGATCTTTTGTTGTTCATGAATCCATCAATCAATGGCAGTTATGATCCTCAAAACCTGCCATATATTCAAGAAATAAGATAACAAAGAAATGGGAAAATATAGAAGAAAATATGATAATATCTCTCATGAATCTTTAATGGTAGAAAATGTCATTACAAGCAAGCCCTCGGGCTTACAAATGAGCAACTAAAATTGCTCCTCCAGCTCTCTCCTCTCTTGGATCATGAATCCAACCATTTTCTGATCAAAAACCATTTCATTTATAATGAATAATATCTATCTACCCTAAGGAGGTAGAAACCAAGGAGTTACATATGATCCTCCTCCATTTAGGAGTATTGTTACAAAAGATTCCAACAAAAGCCTAACAAATTCCTATTTTTTGGGTATTTTTTTTATGATGATAAATGTCTTTCGAAATAGGTCATCATGAATGATCTGGAGATGGAAAACATGTCCCTCATGTCCAAAAAAATCCTAGGATACCATTCAAACCTTCCTTTACAGGTGGAAACCTCCAAACAAGGTGAATATCCAACAACTATGCAAAATAGAGAGTTTGTAGTGCCAATTTGCATCACACTAGTGTTTTAATTATATCTCTCGAATTACAAACTAGGTCAGGATGAAATTTGGATAGAAAGTCAATGAAATTATCATGATCCTCCACAAAATATGTCATAAAAATCCACAACACCATTTTGGATTTATGATCAAATATGTAAAAGTAGATGCTACAGGAAATGAGTTCACAACAATGTTCGCAGTGTCTGTCTGGAAGTTCGCAATGCAAAAAGGAAAAAACATCCAAAACCACTTTCTCGACCTTCAAATAGGATAAAAACCTCACAGATTACCGAATGGCCCTATGGCTACTATGGATGTTGATAAGTCCAAACATGAGTGCCTACAACCTATCCAGGCTACAACGCTCCTCCTTAACTAGTTCACAACGCCAGTTCGCAACGTCAAATCAAATATAACTTGCACACTTCAAGGAGGCTATTAGGTGATGGTATGACATAATCGCTAGATAAATGGTTAAATTGTAGGCTCTAAAAGCCATAAATCCTCCTTTACATGATCAATTCTATGTGTTAACATATGGCTCCATAGGGGATGGCATGCTCCCTGTGAGCTGCCAAGAACATGCAATTCCAATGCCTTATCCATTCCATCTTTGTTCACAAAACCTGCATGCCTAAGAGCACCTCTACTCCTTAAAAAAAACTGAAAAATACTCACTGCAAATGAAATTCTTTCATAGCAAGATTATTTATATACATCCCTACACTAATCTATCTAGCTGAGCTTCTTTGCTTAATTGAAGTCATACTTCCAATGCAACCAAGTGAGTATCAAACTGATGAAAATAACTCCTTCTATGCAATTGTGCGAAATAATTTTCAAGTGATATGAAGATTGCAGCAAGAGGTTAGTAATCAATGGATACTTACAACTACGATCTGAAATCATACCAACAATTGGATCATTAGAAACCTTTGAAAAATATAACTCTATGTAAAAATCCACAGGATCATCAAACTTATGAAAAGACATTTCTAGTTGGTTAAGAAAACCATCTTTCTCCTCTATGAAGGATGGTTCATCAATAAAATCATGTTCCTCATATAATTCATAGCTACTCATATGTTGCTTGATGTCTTTTGCAATTGCGGGTAGAGAAATGATAGACATTTCCTCGCTGATACTTGGAGTTTTCTGCTCATCAATAGGTGATAAAGAGAATTCCAACTACTACTGCAATTATTCCTTATATTCTTCATTATTATATACTGGTTGGCTGCTAATAATCTCTGTATGTGATTTAGTAAATATCTTCTCTTTATCATTTGAATACTCAAAGGAAACAATTTGATTTCCATGACAACTTAAAACAGTAAATACATTTGATACAATGTCAAAAGTATCTACATCCTGGATATCACTTTGAAGATCATCGGCCTCTTGATAATAATGAAAAATTTCTTCTACTATAGCATACTCTTCATGACTATTTGATCCTTTACTCAAAAAATTGAATTCATAACAACATTCTTGATAACATAAATTAGCTACAAATTTCTCTTTGCAAAACAAACGAAATGCAGCATGAAAATGTATTAGTGAAGTAATACAAGCAATCGAAAGTCATCTACACCAATCACGAGTTGCTCCATCTAAAGAGTATGTAAACAATTTTATGAGGACGTGTTCATGTATAAATTTCATCTTAAGTATGCACTCGTGAAAATCTAGTAAAAACTCAGTTGGCATTTCCCAATTTTCCCCTCTAAACCTAGGAAGACAACCTTCCCATTCACTTCTATCAGGCACGGGGTTTGGAAAACTAGATATATTTAAGAAATCACAAAATGAATGCCTCTGAGAAAGAATATTGTCCAATTCAAACTATTAGAGTCACCCATATATTCATCTATGATGAAGTTGGATTCTCCAGGTAGAAGATTTTAGTCAAGCTGGTGTCCTGCTCTTGTCTACCATCAATAGCTGGATCTAACTATTGTCATTCTCCCAAGGAAGATTTCTTCACTTCCTTCCCCGACAACGATGCCAAAACTGTTAGCATTNATGGCCCTATGGCTACTATGGATGTTGATAAGTCCAAACATGAGTGCCTACAACCTATCCAGGCTACAACGCTCCTCCTTAACTAGTTCACAACGCCAGTTCGCAACGTCAAATCAAATATAACTTGCACACTTCAAGGAGGCTATTAGGTGATGGTATGACATAATCGCTAGATAAATGGTTAAATTGTAGGCTCTAAAAGCCATAAATCCTCCTTTACATGATCAATTCTATGTGTTAACATATGGCTCCATAGGGGATGGCATGCTCCCTGTGAGCTGCCAAGAACATGCAATTCCAATGCCTTATCCATTCCATCTTTGTTCACAAAACCTGCATGCCTAAGAGCACCTCTACTCCTTAAAAAAAACTGAAAAATACTCACTGCAAATGAAATTCTTTCATAGCAAGATTATTTATATACATCCCTACACTAATCTATCTAGCTGAGCTTCTTTGCTTAATTGAAGTCATACTTCCAATGCAACCAAGTGAGTATCAAACTGATGAAAATAACTCCTTCTATGCAATTGTGCGAAATAATTTTCAAGTGATATGAAGATTGCAGCAAGAGGTTAGTAATCAATGGATACTTACAACTATGATCTGAAATCATACCAACAATTGGATCATTAGAAACCTTTGAAAAATATAACTCTATGTAAAAATCCACAGGATCATGAAACTTATGAAAAGACATTTCTAGTTGGTTAAGAAAACCATCTTGCTCCTCTATGAAGGATGGTTCATCAATAAAATTATTTTCCTCATATAATTCATAGCTACTCATATGTTGCTTGATGTCTTTTGCAATTGCGGGTAGAGAAATGATAGACATTTCCTCGCTGATACTTGGAGTTTTTTGCTCATCAATAGGTGATAAAGATAATTCCAACTACTACTGCAATTATTCCTTATATTCTTCATTATTATATATTGGTTGGCTGCTAATAATCTATGTATGTGATTTATTAAATATCTTCTCTTTATCATTTGAATACTCAAAGGAAACAATTTGATTTCCATGACAACTTAAAACAATAAATACATTTGATACAATGTCAAAAGTATCTACATCCTGGATATCACTTTGAAGATCATCATCCTCTTGATAATAATGAAAACTTTCTTCTACTATAGCATACTCTTCATGACTATTTGATCCTTTACTCAACAAATTGAATTCATAACAACATTCTTGATAAAATAAATCAGCTACAAATTTCTCTTTGCAAAACAAACGAAATGCAGCATGAAAATGTCTTAGTGAAGTAATACAAGCAATCGAAAGTCATCAACACCAATCACGAGTTGCTCCATCTAAAGAGTATGTAAACAATTTTATGAGGACGTGTTCATGTATAAATTTCATCTTAAGTATGCACTCGTGAAAATCTAGTAAAAACTCAGTTGGCATTTCCCAATTTTCCCCTCTAAACCTAGGAAGACAACCTTCCCATTCACTTCTATCAGGCACGAGGTTTGGAAAACTAGATATATTTAAGAAATCACAAAATGAATACCTCTGAGAAAGAATATTGTCCAATTCAAACTATTGGAGTCACCCATATATTCATCTATTATGAAGTTGGATTCTCCAGGTAGAAGATTTTAGTCAAGTTGGTGTCCTGCTCTTGTCTACCATCAAGAGCTGGATCTAACTATTGTCATTCTCCCAGGGAAGATTTCTTCACTTCCTTCCCCGACAACGATGCCAAAACTATTAGCACTGTGAGTCACACTTATACTTCGTAAGTGCAAGCCTAGTACCCATCAAAATTTAAATGGAATAAAATGGTTTCAGTAAGTGGATCATCAAGATTGAGAAACAAAAGGAGAGGGTAGCAAAAAGACTGCAGAGGCATTCCATTGGGCATGGAGTCATAACATCCTACAGATCAAAGGCAATCAAACTTTATATCAAAAAAGGGGATATATAATGATGAGTAGAATCATAGTGAATATGACAAAAGGAAGAACATCCATTATACAGAGATCCTTTCTGTAACAGATAAATATTTGCTTAAACAATGATCAATGATTTAATGGGAAAGCTACAATAGATCTTATATTGTTCATGAATCCATCAATCAATGGAAGCTATGATCCTCAAAACTTGAAATATATTCAAGAAATAAGATAACAAAGAAACGAAAAAACATATAAGACAATCTGATAACAACTCATGAATCTTTAATGGCAGAAAATGGCATTACAAATAGGCCCTCAAGCTTACAAATGAGCAACTAAAGCTTCTCCTCCAGCTCTCCCCTCTCTTGGATCATGAATCCAACCATTTTCTCATTAAAAAACCTTTCATTTATAGTGATAATCTCTATCTACCCTAAGGAGTTCGAAACCAAGGCGTTACATAGGATCCTCCTCCATTTAGGAGTCTTGTTACAAAAGATTCCAACAAAAACCTAACAAATTCCTATTTTTTGGGGATTTTATCTATGATGATAAATGTATTTTGAAATAGGTCATCCTAATTGATATGGATATGGGACACTTGTCCCTCATGTCCAAAAAAATCCTAGGAGACCATTCGAACTTTCCTTGATAGGTGGAAACCTCCAAACAAGGTGAATATGCAACAACTATGCAAAACAAAGAGTTTGCAACACCAATTTGCAGCACACTGGTGTTTTAATTATATCTCTCGAATTACAAACTGGGCCAGGCTGAAATTTGGACAACAATTCAATGACATTATCATGATCCTCCATAAAAGAATTTAGAAAAACCCACATCACTATTTTGGATTTATGATCAAATCTATAAAAGAAGATGCTACAGGAAATGAGTTTTCAACACCTATCTGCCAGTTCGCAGCCTCAAAAAGAAAAAACATACAAAACCACTTTATCAATATTCAAACACGATTAAAAAGCTCATGGAGTAACTAATGGACCTAATTCTACTGTGGATGTTTATAAGTCCAAACGTGAGTGCCTGTAACCTATCAAAGGTACAATGCTCCTCCTTAACTACTTGGCAGTGCCAATTCGCAGCACCGACTCAAATATAGCTTGCACACTTAGAGGATGTTGTTAGGTGATGGTATGACATAATCCATGGAGAAATGGTTAAATTGTAGGCTCTAAAAACCATAAATAATCCTTTACATGATCAATCTTATGTGTTAAAAACCCCGTCCGCAGTCGTCTTTCATTTTAAGCCTTTTTTTTCAGTGGACCCGACCCCTTCCTTGCTTCCCTATTTTTTTCCTATCCCATTATATTCCCCTTCTCTTTCTAATCATCATGGTACCTATCACTTATAATTCATTTTTTGTGGTCCCACCCACCCATTTTCCCTTACCCCCACTTCCTCTCTCCAAATGGACTACACTTGCAACCAAGACCTGTAAGCTTCTCTTAATCAAACCAAGGAATCCATCCAACAAGTGACATCTGAGATTGGCTCTACCAATTACTACCTTGCACAATTCAAGACCCAAGTCCAACACAAATTTGACACCATGGAGGCCAAATTCATGAACCAATTTAACACCCTCCAGTTTGTTGTCAACCAGTTGTTGAACTACACTCCAGATCCTTCCTCCTTGAGCCAACCATATGCTATTGATTCCTCTCATTATTTTCATTTTCAATCCAAATCCTTTCATTGTGACCCCCATCTTCCCCACGTTGAAGTCAATAAATTTGATGGCTTCGATCCCACGGGTTGGGTCACTCATATGGAGCATTATTTTTCTCTGCATGGTATTATTGATGAGTTGGCCAAACTTCGCTATGTTATCCTCTATCCAAATCCTAAATGGTGGAATTGGTGGAAATGGCGTAAAAATTCACGTTAGGGGTATATTGCATGGACCCAGTTTGTTGCAGAACTCTATGACCTCTTTGACACTAATACCCACTATCTCGGTCATTTGAACAAGTTGAAACAGTCAGTCACAATAGAAGATGTTGGAACATATATAAATTTCTAAACTTTAGTCTTTAAATAAATTATGTTTCCTCTTAATATAAAATAACATGTGCTTGATTATCGATGTTGATGAAGTCTTCCTTTTAATCAAACGACCCTAATATCTTAAAATTTATGGAGCTACCTGTTCGTCAAAAAGTCAAATCACTAAAGACTATATTCCTAATGTCAGGTTTCAGAGTTTAACAATGCAAGCATTTCAACATGTAGCAACTCCAAAGTCCCGATATCTGAAATCACAAAATTGTCTTAAGCTTAAACTAGATTAATTAAGAATTAAAAACAATTAACAGTTAATTAATCTTATCGTGATTTCATGTTTCAGGGATCCTACCTCGAGAAACTATCAAAGTCCCTATATCCAAAATCGTGAAACTATCTTAGGTTAATCACGATTATTTAAAAGGTCTAAACATGATTAAAATCAACTAATCACATCGCAATTTCGTGTTTC
>JZKD02S0923371.1:0-13904 GCA_000966675.3 Picea glauca | reverse complement strand
CCAAGAGGATACATGGAATGAATTTCCAATTGATCAATATGGGGAATACCCTGAAATTCCCCTTGGACATAGAGAAACAACATAAGAAGGCAATAATCGAATCAGAAAAATAGAACATGAAAATAAGGCATTGAGGAGGAGGGTCAAGAAAATAAAGGTATTGAAACAAAAAGTTGGTAGATTGAAGGAAAAAATTAGACAACTTAAGAAGCATCTAGAATAGTCTGACAAATTCTATAAGAAGAAGAAATCTAGGAAGGTTAGAATACAGGGAATAAATCCACTTCCTAGAAGGGAAATTCATACTCACTCTGTTGAAACAAAAACATATTTTCATGCCCCCTTGGAATCAGTTGAAACAAAAACTCAGACAAACGCTCCAGTAACAGTAGAAAAAGTTGTTTAGACTGAAGAGGTGTTTCATTCCTCTAAACAAGATGCCACTATCAAAATATTGGAAGCATAATTGGAACAATCCCAATAGGTTTTAACCCAATGTCGAAATGAAATGGTGAGAGTAACAAATCATCAGAAAGTTGTCAAACAACTCTAAGCAATGTCAGAAACTGAAAATGAAACCTTTGTTGATCTCAGCTGAGCAAAAGAAAAGGTAAATAAGGTGTAGGGTCAACTTGATGGAGCTTTGGAACAAATCAAAAGTATTATTGCCCTATTTTTGTTGGAACGATATATGTTATTAAAAGTGAAATCCATTAGGGCAGGAACACCTTCTGAGTTTTCCACTGTCTCTGATTTTGTTTCGTGTTTCAAAGAACAAGATGATGTAGTAAAATACTTTTTGTGTGAATTGTATCTTCATAATTTCATTCTAGAAAAAAACAGAGATGAGAACCCCAATCCATTCACTGGGGATATCTAGTTTCAAGACTTTTTATCTTTTGCCAAAAATCAACTTATATGGGCCAAGGCACATAAGGTCTTTATGAAAAGATAAAATGGGATAGACCCATGGGTCAGAGGGGAACCTTCTAAACCCTTTGACACCATTATGCAACATAGAGCATTTATGAAGAGAGAAAATGTTGTGGAATATTTAGCTCCCATCCATAGACATGTTGTATATTTTGCTGCCAAATTAAGATGGAGTGTCTCTTCAAATGAAATCAAGAACAAGGAACCATTTGGTTTTAGGAATTTTCAAGAAGCTGCTCTCATATTAGAAAGGTATGCCAATATGATCATGGAAGCAGGGCCTTCCTGGATTGGATGCAGGTACAGTCCCCCCATTATCTGGTATCCTTCAGAGGGTTATCAGAGTGTTTATGAAATCCATAAGAAAAAGGAAGAAGCTGCTTTTGAAGAACTTAAAAGTAAGCATGGTTTCCAGAGGTCTAGAGAAGAGACCTCTCCACCCTACAGTCTCACTGCCTTGCATATGAACTTTGTTGTTGCATGAGGACATGAAAAAAGGTAAGTTGGGGGGTATGTTGGGGTAAGAAGAATGTATATATATTCTCCTTGTTACTTTGGTTTATAATATATTCTTTGCTGACTTTTCTATTAGTTTGAAGTAATTAGGTAAGAAAATGATTAAAAAGATTTTGAAAATAATATTAAATGATATTAGATATTTCTTAAACTTTGGTTTGAATTGCTTTGATTTTATGCAGAAATGGACAATTGTTGTTAGTTGAGGATAATCAAGAAGATCATGAAGATGCACAGACCATTGAATATTAAAGAAATTAGGCACAAAATGGTTCGAAGGAAGATTGATTTTTATCTTGCAATCTTCATAAATAGTAAAAGCAATCCTGAGGATCTCTCGATCCTCAGGATAGCTTAATTCACTTGTCTTATTGTAATATATGAAGAAGAGTAAACGGTCGAATATATATACCAGAATTTCGATCTCCTAATTGTTGATACTCTGTACAACAACCCAATTGTAAATGATTTATCAATTATGGAATTAATGGAAGTTTCAAGCATTTTGATCATTTCCACGTATTGAGTTTTTATAACAATATCTTCTGAAGACCATGGGCCCAGTCGACATGAGCTAATGTCTTATCTGTAATTTTATCAATTCTGTGATAATTCTGCGATTTGATATTTCCTTCAACAGTTAGAATATATTCGTTAATGTATTGTTTCTATTATGAATTGATTGTGTTATTCCATTCACAGAGAGTAGATGTTCTATTTGGAAATTATCGATTGTTGTTCCATTACCGATTGCTGTCAATTTATTGCTTGTGGATTATTTTCATTAAGTTTGCATTTACTATTCCTTCTTAAATCTCAATAGATCATTGTTCCTTTCAAATAGGATAATTAATCACTTTTATTTGAGAGATTGATTCACTGGTGTTTTGTAGATTAAATTGTCGTTTCTTGGATAGATGATGAGTTCGGTAATTAATTGGTGTTTCTTTTCATGGTGTGCTATTGCTCAGAATATGTTTCCTATTGATTGAGTTATCAGTTTCAAAGTTTGTAGTTAATGTGTGAAGAACTTAATTATTGCAGTAATTTAGATAAACCCAGATTTGTTGTAACTGAACTATCTACACAATTTAAACCTCTACAACTTATCTNCAGAGTAGGTCCTTCAAGAAGCAATCTAACCATTGGAAGGAGATCATGGAATACATTAAGATTGGAGCACTAGTGTTTGACAGTTAGAACTATACCTTCTGGAATAAGAGGATGAAAACATTTTTACTGGCACATGGATTTGATGTTTGGAAATCATTAGTAGATGGGTATACAACACCAGACACTCCCCCAACTGACAGAGATTGAAAGAAAATCAGTGAAAACAACTCAAAGGATAAAGGTATTATTCTGAGCAATTTAGTTGATTTAGTATATGTCAAAGTTATGCATTGTGATAGTGCAAAGGATCTTTGGGATAAAATCCAAAATATTTATGAAGGAGATGCCAAAGTTAAGGGAGCTAAGCTTCAAATTTTCAGAGCTAAGTTTGAACAGTTGAAGATGAAGGAACATGAAGACATTGCAACCTACATTCTGCGAATTGATGAAATAGTTAACACTGTTAGGAGTACAATTTGATGACTCAGTGGTTGTTCAAAAGGCATTGAGGTCTCTTCTTATGAGATTTGATCCTAAAATATCATCCCTATAAGAAAGTGAATATCTTGGTACATTGAGCATGGATGAACTACATGGAATATTTACAGCCTATGAAATGAGAATAGAACAAGAGAACCCAATCACGAAGGAAGCAACTTTCAAGGAATCCAAGAATACAAAGAAGAATATCAAGAAAAATTCAAAACCAAGTTGTAGTTGTAGTGATGATTCAAACAAAGATGAATACATGGCTAAATTCATAAGGAAATTATAGAAAGGAACCAACAAGTATAAAGGTATGCATCCATTGAAATGTTTTAATTGTGGTGGTATTGGTCATTTTGCTCATAAATTTCCTCATAAGAATAAATATAGTGATGAAGAAGAAGTTTCTAAAAGGGAAAAGAAACATCAAAAGGAAAACAAGAGAAGAAACAAAAGGAAATTATTCAAGAAAAGTTTATACTCAAAGGAGGACAATTCCTCATCAGACGAGGAGGATAATGACAGTGACAATGATTCAAAAAGAGTACTCTTCATGGAAGTAGAGGATTATTATGAAGAATAAGGTGAAGTCGATCTCAGAGCAGATCTAATCAGTGCATTATAAGAACTTATGAAGTAAAGAAAGAAAAAAAAGTCACTCAAGGCAGAGTTAAAAATGAAAGAGGGATCGCAAAATACCAACTCTGAAGAACTAGAGAAGATGATCACAAGTCTAAAAATTCAAATAGAAGAAGACACAAGAATTGAGGAAATACTTTGAATTTATTAGAAGAAAAGGAGAAAATTATTGGAATCTTGGAAGAAGAGATAATCTCTTTAAGAAAATATCTCCAGAAGAAAGATATGCATCAGAAGAGCACTAAAATATTGGATCAAATAATCAGAAGTAAAAGAATATTCAATGATAGATCTAGACTAGGATACAATCAAGTACAAAATGAGAAAGGATCAAGATACAAGACAACATAAAATGAAGCAAGAAAAAACAACTATGTAGAGATTTTCAAAGATTCTGTCAAGAAGGAAGAATTCATGCCCCTAAAGAAGAACATTCCAGAAATAAAGAAGACTCAAGAAAATGAATACAGAAGCAGTGCATCACAAAGAAGATCATCTACCCCCATGTATCAAAGGTTCTTTTATGGTCATTGTTTTAATTGTGCTAATTTTGGACATAAATATGTAAACTACAGAGCCTATGCCAAGAACCGAAGAAACTATGCAGGGTACTTAAATAATAGTTATCCCATAAAATCTTATGAAGCATATAGAAAAAACCAAAACAAATTTGGTACATTGAGCAATGAAGTAGAATGCTAGAAATGCAACAATTTTGGATCAACTGTTCCACCCAGGGAATCAAAGAAGAATCAATGCTCACTTGCTCTACAATCCCAACAAAGAAAAAGTGATATGGTATATGGTTGAGATACATTGTTGGTACATGTGTTGATGTACATTGTTGATGTATGGTTTGGTACATATGTTGGTGCATGGTTATGCACTTGGTTTGGTACATGCTTTGGTTGAGACACATATCTTGTAATGATATGTTGGTGATATTAGTACATGCTTGGTAGAGGCATGTGTTGATGATGTTGGACATCTAGTTGAGAGGTGTCCTTGGTATATGATCCATGTGAGAGGATCTGGTTGAGTATCGATATTCAAGACTGGACATGTATCTACAACAACAAGAGTTCAGGAAAGGCAATGTAAACAACAATCTCTACATAAAGGTAAATCAAGGTAGTACATTGGTAATTGAAGTTTATGTTGATGAAATTAAATTTGGATGTGATGATGACAGGATGAGTAAGAAATTTTCTAAAGACATGCAAAATGAATTCGAAATGTCATTACTTGCATCGATACCGGATGTGATGCAAGAAGTTGGAAAGGTTGCAATATTTCAAGAAACATTGGAGGAAACACATTTTATGACAGTAAAGAGATATCTCAAAGAAAAAAAAAGGCTATGGATTATGGTATCCAAAAGGGAATGATATATCTCTAGTTGCATACATAGATGCAGATTGGGAAGGAAGTGTTGATAATAGAATAAGTACAAGTGGAGAAGCATTCTACTTGGGTGTTTGTTTGGTATCCTGGTTGAGAAAGAAATAGTCTTCGGTATCATTGTCCATAGTGGAAGCATAGTATATTGCAGTAGCAACATGCTGTACACAACTTCTCTGGATGAAGCAAACTTTGCAAGGCATACATGTGGAATATGGCGATCTTATTCTGATATTCTGTGATAATACCAATGATATAAGTATTTCTAAGAATCCAGTGATGCATTCCAAGATGAAACACATTCCAATAAAGTTTCACTTTCTATGGGAACAAGTTACAGAGAAGAACATCAAGGTAGAGTATGTTGGTACAAAAGAGCATATTTCATATATCTTCACCAAACCTCTTCTGATGGATACTTTTGAGTATCTTCAACAAAAACATGGAATAGTTTTAGGCCCACAATGATCTACATGGAAGTTGTCACAGTAAAACATGGGGAGAGAAACCATAATCATGAAATACATGAATGATTTTTATCATATATTTACACGAGGAAGCACGATGAAGAGAAACATCTAGAGATTAGAGGCTAATAGGCAGGGGGAGCATCCCCAAGGAGAAGTCATCCTTTTCCATTTATGACAAAGGGGGAGAGAAAAAGAAGGCATGGAAAGGAAGAGAAGAGGAATGAATATAGGGGGATCCAACATGATCAAGAGAAGTGTGGTGTCTAAGTGTTTCCATCAATTCCAAAGGGGGAGATTGTTGAAATATTAATTAATTGTTGATAGATTAATTAATTTTCGAAAGAATAATTGTTGAAAGATTAACTGTCATTAGATTGGTTTTCATTGATGTCAACTCTTGAACACGAGGTTAAAAGGTTGCATGTCGAAGTAAAGTAGCTATAAACATAATTTAACAAGTTGCATGTCAGTTGCATGAGATCCTCATCAGAAGTTAACAATTTGCATTAGAAGTTAACAAGTAGCATTAGAAGTTAACAAGTTGCATGTCAATTTCATGTGCATATCAGTTGCATGAGATCCTCATTAAAATATAGAGAAGATTCATTTGGAGATTACTTATGTGAATCACTTCTGAGAATACAAGTTGGATATCTGAGGGAGTGAGTCGAATACATATAAGTCCAGTGAAGTAAGAAGTTTGCAGGAGATGAGATTATGAAGAAGAAGTCTCGGAAAAATATTCTTTGGGTAAATCCGCAACATTTAGGAGGAAAATCACGTACATATGCAGCTTTCAGAATGAAAATCGTGTACATACGCAAGCTGTAGTGAAGAAAAACGTGTATACCCGTGAGTAGACAATGTATAGGGTCGCGTATCTGTGAGGAAAATTTGTGAATATCAAGGATCTAAAAATCATGTTAGCTACATGATTGAAGGTATGTCTTCCTATGTGTGTGTTAGGGTGAGTATTCTGAAGAAATCATGAACATGTATGTCTTAGTGATTCAAAAGCATTTGATTTGGAGAATTATCTTATGGATCTTGGTATGAGGTGTGTGTGGTTGCAGTCTTGAGGAGATATTGATATCAATAGAAGCAATAGAAATATCAAAGACAACAACAATAGGTTATCAATGACAGAGGTAGTGATAGATTGGTCTACATTTATATTTTAGGACGGTTGGACGGGGCTAGGAAAGGGGGTTGTAGCCTCCTTCTTGTTGGAGCCAATAAATTAGGGAGTTGGAGCTTCCTTCATGTTGCAACTTGTGAATAGGGGGTTGGAGCCTCCTTCTAGTTGTAGCTGGAAAAATAAGAAGTTGGTGCTTCCAATGAATGTACTCTTTGATAAATAAGAAAACCATTATGTGGTTTTTTCTTGCATTGGGTTTCCACGTAAAATTCTGGTGTACTATGTTTATGTGATGTCTATGCATTGAATTGTGATGTTTTGGATGCTCATGATATTATTGGAGGTTTTATAT
The DNA here is from genome assembly GCA_000966675.3 of Picea glauca. Classification (NCBI taxonomy): domain Eukaryota; kingdom Viridiplantae; phylum Streptophyta; class Pinopsida; order Pinales; family Pinaceae; genus Picea; species Picea glauca. The sequence continues at coordinate 6,856 of JZKD02S0923371.1, read as the reverse complement.
TGTGATTAAAATTACTCATTGTTTTCATATTGATTCAACCAGCCTCTCAATATTCCAACACTCCTTCCTAGCTTGGATGAACCCTAGTGTGTAAATGAAAAATTTGCAAATGAATCTTTCCTCACTATCCTTGAAGAGAAGCAATACTTAGAAAATACCATATACTTCTTGCAATTTCATGTGAATCCTTGGGATCAAAATTGCAATTGGCCAAGACTCAATGTTACAATCAAAGCTAATGAAAAGCCCCAAATTATATGGTGGGAAAGGTATGGACATGGCTATAGCCTGTGAATATGTTCAAATCCCTTGTAGTTAGTTTTTTTTTTGTAGCCTACCTAAATAATTTATGGGAGAAAACATTATTAAGAGTATCAAAAAACATTTATAAACCCATTGAGAATGAAAGTGAAGGAAGAAATATGGAGAGATGGGAGGTCAACAGAATGAAAGTGAAGGAAGAAATATGGAGAAATTGGAAGAAAGTGAAGGAATGCCAACAAGCATGATCATTCATTTCCCATTCATCAGTTGTCTCTCTAATTTTATTTTTCTATTTTACATAATTTATTACTTTCTTCTCCTTTTTGTCTTTTCCACTTTTACATTTGAATTGTTTTATGTAGTTTTCTTAATTGTCATCGATTGCTGAATAGAATTGTAGGTATTGATTCTTACAACAATTCGTTGGTTTGGATCCATTTTGGATCACACCTTCCCATTGAGAGGACTTCTGGCCTCCAAAATATTGAGGAAAACCAATCTGGATCAATGTAGCTTCTATGTGTTTCTTTGGAACATGGCCCCGACTCTGGATCTTGTGTACAACTCTGACTATGTATCTGGATCTAGATACTAGATCTAGTCATGGCTATGGCTTTGACTCTAGTTGATAGCTTGATTGTTCCCATAATGCAAAATTATACTCATTGACTCTCATCTCTAAGAAATATTTGGATCTGAACTCTACAATCAACACTCATTCCCATATCTCTCTCATACTTGGATAAGGTCAATCTTGTTAGTTAATGAATCCAAGTTGAATGTTGGTCTATTTTTAATGTGACCCCAACACACTATGCCATAACATAAAAATTCCAAAAGGGAAGTGTGGTATGCATTCTCTTGATAGGATCAGTTGATTCTTAGCATGGAGACAACCCTTCAGTTCCTACACTTTCTTACAAGAATATTCAAGAGTTCTTCAGAATCCTCCTCAAAAGTCATTGACCTCTATGCATCAATATCTAGAACATCTTCAAGAAGGAAAAATTATTTTGGAATATTATAGGGAGAAACTAGAACGGTGCATCCTTGGTTGTTGGCATCAACATACAATCCTCTTTGATGGTGATGCAAACCTCCCATGTCGCTTTATCCTTGGGAAAATTTTACTCCTTGAATTGGAGAAGTAGCGAGTGATTTATCTATATTAGACCTAACTTTCTACAGTGTTCTCTTGGTTGTGTGGTTTCTAGGGTGAAGCTCTAGATGAAGTCAACAACACTTTGCTTCCCAATGTCCACTCAACTTGTAGTGGTGGAAAATTTTCTTGTTGCTGCAACAAGGAGTGTCTGACATTATCCTCCTCTCCATGTGCCTATTAGTTCATTATTGGATTAGAGAAGTCTTTTTGTCATTCCTCCTTTGAAATCAATTTGGCTTGTGGAATGTGGCTTGCTTCTCACAACAAGATGCCACATGATGGCCTTTATTCCCACATAATGAACAAGCCTCTAAGTACCAATAGTTGGCAGTGTTATGGTCTTTCCTCTTATAGCAATGAAAAATAAGGGAGGTCTTATTTGATGAAGACATATTGGTACTCTTATCCTTTTTTCCTCGGTTGATTGGCTTGTCACTTCTGCTAAGTGTTGAATAAATCCACATCTTCAATATATTATCATCACCGCCCTTCTGCAATCCACCACAAAAAGGATAAGGTGGTAGTGGGCTACCACCTTCATGTACTATTGCTCTTTCTTTTGATGAGCAAGCCAACTCTATCATATATTTCACCTTCATAAAAGTGGTCTTCATGGTCATGGGATTTTCCCCTATGCCATTGAAGGCTAGGCCTTCATGCTTGACCCATGGTGTAACTACAATGGGGCTTATTATTCCTTGTATTCTCTTTCCTATCCCTTGTCCATCATAGCCCATATTCCTTAACAATTTGGAACCAATGCCTCTAGTATGCTTTTCAAAATCACCCAATTTATCTTAAGAAAGGTATACAAAAGGTGAGATTACCAAAGTGGTCTCAGTCATAGTGATGGATTCAACAATGGAAATGGAGAATGACTCTGCTTTCTGTTAATATTGGACAATTTATCAGATATTTTCCAATGTCTCCTCCTTCACCACCAACTCCTATTGTAGTTGATACATCATCTAAGTGAGAATATATTCTTTCCAGTTATCCAACTAAATGACCTTCTCTCCCAAGCATACAAGATAAAATATGTTCTTGTCCCAATCCTCCATGACCACAATGAAGGATTTTTAGCATTCATCAAATTTCCTTTTTATCAATGAAATTAGTTTGGAAGAGATCTCAAGGTTCTTCTCCATATATTCCATCCTTTGGTTGAAAATCTAGAGTTTCTCCTTCAAGTGTTGGTTCTCTTCTTGAAGTTGAGCATTGGTGGCCCTCAATCCTTCCAACCTCTCTTTGTTTCCTTTACCCATGATGAGGTCTGCAATATTTTGGAAGTTGCATCATGGTAAAGGATTCAACTGCTCTAATACCTTATGATCCATAAACAAGCGACTTATAGCCCACTATATTCACCAACGTGGATCTTCTGCTAAAGTTTGTTCATGTTCTCTCTCTGAGTCTTGTACATAGAGTTATATCTTCAGAAAAGACACTAGACCTATTTTCCTTTTCCCTATACAATTATCTATGTTATTCTGATGATTGTAAGGAATGTTCTTGGGTGTGTATGCAAACAACCAACAAACCTCTCTATTCACTATCCTTTAGTAGGCATGTGGGGATGTTATGTTGTATTTCTGCTTGGATTGAATGCTTGTTTGTATTAAGCAGATACCTCTATCCTCTGGATGGATATAATGCCTCTATTCTTCCTATATTCATAGTGTATCCCTGGAAACCGAAATGGGAAAAATAGCTTCGAATGGGGGCTTAATGTTTCATTTCAACAGTCTCTAGTTACAATGCTTTCATAGCTCTCTATGCCTCTTCCTCTCTTGGACAAAATATCCATTCAGAGTGAAAGTTAAGGAATGAATAAGGAGATATGAGAGGTAAGGGTAATGCCAATATGCATGACCCTTCATTTCCCACTCTTCAACCTTATTTCCTATTTTATTTTTCTATTTTACATAATTCATTGTTTTCTTCTCATTTTTATCTTGTCCATTTTTACATTTTCATTGTTTTATATAGTTTGCTTAACCTTCATTTATTTCTGAATAGGATTGTGTTGAGTACACAACACACCCTTTTAAAAATACCCTTTAATTTTTTAGGTTACCACTTTCTCTTGACCATTCAACATATTTTTGTTTTGATTTCCATAAGGTGCACATCTATTTTCTTTAATTTTATATTTTTTTTTGTTTTCTTCGCATGTTAAACTTCAAGATTTCATACAAATCTCATGTCTCGTTTGAGAAAAGAAAGAAACTTGAAAAAATGAACAAGATTGCAAACTTTATCCAAAGTGTTGATGAACTCAACGAGGTTCGGGCTGAAAGAACATCTAAAACAATTTACTTGAAACCCCGATGTCGATGAAAACATTCGTAAGAATTCTAGATGAACCATCAGACTTTGGAAAAATTGATTGAGTGTTAGAATGAAAATTTTAAGGATTCTGTCAAACGTCGATGAGCCATCAGGAATTAGTGAAAATCATACGAGTATGAAAGAATAAAGGTTAACCTTTTCTATCGACGTTGATGAAACATTTAAAGAGTAGGTTCCCACCAAGTGCTGATAGGACATCCTTGCTATCCAATCATCAATCAATATTGAATCTCAACCATTGATCCTGCCACTTGGATTTTTCCATGTCAACTATTGTACAATCTTCATCACCTATCATACATTCCACATCACTGATCGTATAGTTCCACGTCATTGATTTTACGTAAACCTACATACCATATACTCAGACCACATCATTATCTATATGATCAATCTTCCAAAGGTCTTATAAAAGGCACTGATGGCTCATCTATAACTCAATATTTTCTCCTGATACCGATGATTAGTGATTGTGGTTTCCCCTTACACTTTCAAATATTAAACTTTATGTTTCCCACCCAATTCTAATGAACTTTCAAGGCAAGTTTCGATAGACCACCAATGAACTAGGTAATATGCGTCAATTCATTAGCAAGAATATTATCGAAATATACTTTCAGGGGTTCATACAAAGAGGCCAAAAAACACAATAACTTGTACCTTTTTGGTTGATGTCGATAAATTCAATAAAATACACTAAAGAAACATTTTTCAAAAGCGTCGAAACAGTCACCCCGATACATCAGACCATCCATTAATGGTGGATGGGACATGCATAGCTGCATTTAACATGGAAATATTTACAAAATATGATTGTCATGATCAATATTTAATTCCTTTTTTACCCCTAGATATATTTCTCATACCGAAAATAATAATTTCAAGTGGAAAACTCTCAATTTTCTAGCGATAGAATGAAAAGTGCCATCCCCTTTGTGACCTGGAAGTTTTACATGATCGATTATCCGCCATAGCAAACGAATTTTGGTTTCCTATCTTATTTATCGTAAGTATCATCATTTTCAGTGGTAATGGAACCAAATACACACGAGGTATTGTAAAATTCACAGCTTCGACTTTCATCTCGGCTTAATTGTTTCTTAGATGACAAATACCAATTCTTGTCTTTAAATTTCTATGGTTGTAGGTAAAATTCCTCCAAGGAAAAATCTAGTTCAAAAATCTCCAAAAAAACTAAGAACAAGGGGCATATAACAAGTAGAGGCATTCATCTCAACGCTGGCATAGGAAGGGGAGCCATAGACTACAAAGGGAGTGAAAAGAGTGGTAGGGCTTTGAACCAAGTTGAATTCATCAAATTAATCCAAAAGGACCGAGGAGAAGAGGATCATGGAATCAATATTTAAAAAAATGAAAATATAATATATAGAATGAATTCAATGGAACAATACTGGGAAAATATCATTGAGGATCCAAGGAATCAAATGGTAGAGGAATGGTCTACTTGCAATAAAACATGGGAGAAGATTAATCAATCAATGATCGACCTCCAACTGTCAACATTCGGGTCACCTAAATTTTTTTGACTGATTGAATAAGTATCAACAGGTTTCAAACAAATTGTTGATGAATATCACGCTATTGTCAAAAGGATACACACAATAGAATGCGACCATATATAGAGATTTGTAGTGGGTGCGATCAAAACTGTCAATAGGAAGAAGCAAATAATGCCAAAAATAAAGGGTTACACTTAGAGATATAGAGAAAGCAAAGAAAACATGAGTATCCCAATGGACCAGTATATGTTTCCCTACCACCAAAGATGAGTTGATTTGTACTCACAATGGGCCACATAGGTTGACAATCATGCAAGCCTTGAAACTCCGAGGTAACTTGAGTCATCTTGACTAACTTTTAATTTAGGAATTTATTAGTTTTTAGATTTTTGAATATACTATTTTTGGTAATTGTAATGCTAATAAATGGAGGGACCAACCTCTAAAGAAGGGGCTTTTTGTTGGAGAATTTTTTTGGAATGTAATTGAAGAACTATTTCAAAAGTTTAATTCAGAAGCTCTAGACGATCCAAGGAGTTTTGTTGAATATCTCTATGTGTATTTGCTTGTCTTGTGGATTACTATGTGAACAATTTATATGTCAAATGTGTCTAATAAGGATTTCAATCCTTCTAAGTTATCTTACATGATTATATAAATTTCTAGGTGTTATGTTCAATATATTTTTATTAATTAGTTTTTCAACTCTCTTTTTTGGCAATCCTAGTTTTGTTATTTAGCATAGTAGTCATTGTATAATTATTTTTATATTCATTGATGGAGTATATGGAAAGTTGTTGTGTGTTTCTTGGGAGTATCTTGGTATCTATATCTTTCTATGGAATTACTTCTTAGAAGAACAAATCACAAGTACATGGCTATTCCTAGTCATTGTTTCCAAGAGTTATCTTTTGGAAGTAGAATTTTCCCTCTTTATGCATTTTTTGTTTCCTGAAGGTGTTCATGCAATAATGCTTCTTGGTAGAATTATTTCTTAAATATATAAAAGCTATTGGTTACTTTCATTAGTTGTTCCTAGGGGTTATCCTTTGGTAGTAGACTTCTTCAAACTTCTTAGATTAGGTTCTATTTCTTGTAATAATTACCTACATAATAAAAAAACATAAAAAGAGTAGAAAGACACATTAACTAAGTTATAAATCTCATCAAAAGGTTGTTGGTGTCAGACAATTGTCTTAGGTTGATGGATAGTTGGTATGGATTGTTGATTTTCATTGATGTCAATGATTGGAGAGTGATATTTTAGATTGATTTCAACCCTTAATGATTGATGTCAACTCTTGGAGAAATTCTGGTAGCACAAAGATTTGGGTAATGAACCCAATTTGTTTGATGTATAATGTCATGAGTTTTAATATATTTGAAGGTAAGACTATAAAATATGGGTATTAAATGTTGTTCCATTTCTGGTGGTATGTGGAACATCACATAACTCCTCACGATTAGAGAGCTATGGCCATGTGAAGTTGGAGAACCCAGGTTTGGGTAATGGACCCAAGTTTGTTTGATGTATAATGGTATGAGTTTTGATATATTT